>LBNU01036529.1:0-10888 GCA_014162995.1 Artemisia annua | reverse complement strand
GTCACATCCAAGCTTGACGCCGTCATGGGTACTATTCCAGCAGACTTTATCACTTTGTCGAATTCTTCACTTTTATGCTCCAAAAATGTCCAAAATGCTTCCTTTTCCAGAATTTCTCTCCAAAGTACCTAAAATGACAAAAGGAACGATTTAGGGCAATAATTGATCAAATAAATACGATTTAGTGCTTAAATTACCCCCGAAAAGCGGTACACTTTTCGCCTTATCAAATACCCTTACACTTGAGATTTGCTTGTCCTCAAGCAAATGCGCTTTTATTTTAATCAAAATACAAGTTAGGGGTTATTTAACACTAATATAAAAGTAATTACAACAAATAATCGTTCCACTTTAATCATAATAAGCACGGAGATTACACACTAGCACCTCACAAGTAGTGTTTAGATACTCACATCTCTCAGGTGTCATAGAATTATATCTCATAAATGAAAATGAACAATATCTCTCACTACTTGTCATAGCAAATAGATTACCATAGGTTTGGGAAAGGATCGAAAACCTTCTCCACTAGGCGTAAGCACCTAAGATAAACTATCAAAGAGGGCTTTACAAAAAGGGCTGTAATGAGGTGTAGGGATATGATAAACATGGTTTTGTTGGATAAGGGATATTTTATTGGTGGCGAGTTAAAGATCTTGATTAATCACATGTACAATATGGCGTTGCTAAGCCAAGACTAGACTCAACAAACGCTAATAAAAAACTAATAAAAACATAAAATAAACAAAGAAAGAAACGGGATGGTAGGCCGTATGCTTTTCTACTTTTCTTTTTCTCATTTTTTTTTCTTTTTCTTGATTTTTTCGATTTTTTTTTGATAACCATGGTTTCTGGCCTTTTAGCCGACTAATCCACGGGGTTTGAACCCACCGCCACACAGACTCAAACCAGGTGAAACCCTCCTTTTCAGGAGGTTGGCGTGGCCACTTAAGGTTGTTTGCACCTAGCAGGAATTGAACTTGAGACCTCACACCTTTTAGAGTGATAGTCACAAGCCCTTTACCACTAGGCCACCCTTAAGTACACTCTTGCCCTACCATCCAAAATAATACATCATAGGGGCCTCGGTTCTCCCTTTGCACTTGAACTTTTACATACTTTACAAATAACTAATCTAATGACTCGAATTAAGATAATCGAAACACTTGGAGTACTTTTAAAATATTTAGCACATATGGGGGTAATAATGTTGTTCTTCCCCATTACTCCATTACACTAGTACTTTACCCATGAGTCCCAATCATCCCAAAACAATATGTACAAGGATATGACTCGACTTAGCAACCATGTAATCAATTAGATAATTAACTAAGGGTTTAAACAAATTGTCACAATAATGCACTAAAGATGAGTGCATACAAGGTAGGCTAAGGCGATTTGGGTGTACATTTGGGGTGGATTGTAAACAAATTCTTCCTTTAAGTAAAATGCTTAAAGTTAGAAACGAAAAGGATAGGCTCTGGAGGGTGTACTATGGGTATCGTGTACCAAAGATGGGTACAACGCAAAGGTGTGGGAGAATTACCTGACCAATGAAGTCAATGTAATTATAATACAGGTGTAAAACATGGGTTAATCCTAATGCCTCTTATCATGTAGTAAATCTAACTACACGAATGTTGTCTCACTTGTGGATTCGGGATGGTCCTATCGCAAGTTCTAGAATCTAAGTGCTACCGATACACACATCATAGCATAAATGCTTTTCCTACCAATTCTAGGGGCGAACCTCACATATTTGGGGTGGAAAATTTTTAGTGGTATGGTTTTGTGCTAGTCATATAACTCCTATCCATGAGACGCTCATTAAGACCAAAGTTTCACTCCTATATGTTGTAAAAAATTTTAAATTTGGCACTAAAATTACCCTAACAGGTATTTCTCTCAGTTTTATTACACATCTACCATTAAACAAACAAAAATCAAGTGTAATTGCATTCTCTAAGGTATCGTAATTTACACCCCCTTACACTTAAGATGAACATTGTCCCTAATGTTCAAATAACAAGATGTAAAAGTAAATAAGGTAAAGAATGAAATCAAATACTCCCCTGATTCGCTCAGTGGATAAAGTGGTAACGTGGTTAGATCTTCTTCATAGGGGATTGATCGTTCTCTAGGGGAATAGTGTCATTAGGATTGAAAAACTACTCTAATAGGTCTAAGGGTGAGGGTAGATTCTTTTTGTGTTTTTTATATTTTTATGAAAGCAAGTAAATATCTTGGGTTTGAAGGAGTGGGCGGAATTAGTTGCTAGTCAACTAACCCAAATAACTACTAATGCAAATAAAATAAAATAAACTGAAAGTAAATGTTGTGAAAACTATATGGAGAGAAATGTGTTTACTTAGATTTCCTTACTCCCTAACTATCTTTTACCGATTGATTAGTGTGTATTAATTGCGTGGATGACGGATTGTATTCCTTAATAACGGTCGTGGGGGTGTGTACGGACTTCCCCAACTCTATAAGCTCCTACTTCACTCCTATGTCGAGCCGGCTAAGAAGCTCCTAACATGGGATCACTAGAATTCGCTCATGCATTAAATACAATCAAATAACCTTAGTACACCTTGGTTCATGTTTCTTAAGACGTTCAAGCATGTTACCAATTGGAAGTCTGCCAGTTTTCTTAAGCCTAACATCGATAAACATTCATCCAATACAATCAATAACACACCATTCAATCAATAATCAATAGTTAGGTTTCATTAGATCTAAGCAAACACAAAGAAAACCTAGCCTAGCATGTTAAACAAAAGACAAGAACAAGATAGAATCAAACAACACATAGACATATTGAATGATTAATTGATAACTTATCTTCAATGTAACATGGAAGATCTCAAGGTGAAAAACCTTGAAAAAGCTGCTAAAATTTGTATTAGGGTTTCTCTCTAAAAAGTTCCACACTATTGACTAAAAATTGTGAGAATATATATAGAAAAACAGATCTGACGGCGTCACGTTGTAGCTGTGACGCCGTCACCTCGTCGTGCTTAGGGTTTCTTGATGGCCTTCTTGACGCCGTCCCCCTTTAATCTCCCAAAATCCGTTCTGGCTTATCAAGGCTTGACGGCGTCACATCCAAGCTTGAAGCCGTCACGGGTACTATTCCAGCAGACTTTAGCACTTTGTCGAATTCTTCACTTTTATGCTCCAAAAACGTCCAAAATGCTTCCTTTTCTAGAATTTCTCTCCAAAGTACCTAAAATGACAAAAGGAACGATTTAGGGCAATAATTGATCAAATAAATACGATTTAGGGCTTAAATGACCCCCTAAAAGCGGTACACTTTTCGCCTTATCAGCATGTCTCTCCCTTCCTCAGTACTTCAGATGAGGAATCTTCAGAGGAGGAAGATCCATCTTTCAATCCTCCACCCACACTGGAGAAACCTCAGTCTTCTTAACCTCGACCACGAACAAGGAAAACCAATCCCCCTCTTCCTAAGTCAAGGGAAGTAATCATTGGGCTACCCTGTCCCAAGCTATATGAGACCTTCAGCAAGAAGAAGGTTAAGAAAAAGGTTGAGGATGTGAAGAGGAAAGGTAAAGGGAAGATGGAGTAGATGTCCTGCTTCACCACTGCCTTAAGAACCAGTAAAATCAGAAGCTGCAGTGGGTGATGGTGTTTGGGTGGTAGAATAGGTTTAGGATGTTGGTTGTTGATTCTAGTTGTGTCAGGGTCTGTAAAGTCATTATCTTTTGTTACTTCTGTTGATGATGAATGAATTAAGACATTCCCTGATTTATTTGTTGTTATTTGTTGCAATGACTTGACTCAATTCTACTGATGTGATTCAATGTCACTGAGAAGTCTCAATTCCACTGATAAAGCTCAATTCCACTGAGTAGTCTCAATTCCACTAATAATTTCACCCATCAGCAGGATCATTCAGCAGAATCATCCATCAGCAGAATCCTTTGTATAAGCAGAAATTAACTCTGCAAAACAGACACTCAAAACAGAGCACACAAACCAAAACTAAAACATAAAATTGTTAGTTTATACAAAAATTAATCTGCAAAACAAAGTCAGTATACAAATTCATAACAAAATACATATTTTACAACATAAATCCTCCCCTGAATCATATGCCTCCCCTTAGGCTTATGCCTCCCCTTAAACATATCATTCAAGGATTAATCATCCCAATATGGACAACTAAGTGTTGAAACCTCGGTCCATCAAAAGCCTTTGTTAACAAGTCAGCCACATTATCATCAGTATGTATTTTAAGCACCTGGATTAAGTGTTTTTCATTTGCATCCCTAATAAAATGGTGCCTAATTTCAATGTGCTTTGTTCTATTATGATATACTGGATTTTTAACTATGCAAATAGTACTTTGGTTATCAATAAAGATTTTAGTGTTCATGAAATTGAACCCATAATCAAGCAGTTGATTTTGTATCCAAAGCACCTGTCCACAGCAATTTGCAGCAGCAACATACTCTGCTTCAGTAGAGGAGTTAGCCACAATTGTCTGCTTCTTGCACTGCCAAGAAATCAATCTTTTTCCAAGGAATTGACAACCTCCAGTAGTGGACTTTCTATCAAGATTTTCACCAGCATAATCACTGTCACTATAGGCTTCCAACACAAAAAGAGACTCTCTTGGGTACCAAAGACCAAGTTTAGGTTGGCCTTTTAGATACTTAAAGATTTTCTTCACTGCATTGAGGTGGGAAGTCAATGGTGTGACTTGATGTCTAGAACAAGCACTGACTGCAAATGTAATATCTGGCCTTGAAGCTGTCAAATACATAAGTGAACCAATCACGGACCTGTACAGATGAACATTGACAGCAGGATCTGTTTCAATGTTATGCTTAGGTTTGGGAGTTTCATAAGGTGTAGTTGCAGTTCTGACATTCTCCATATCAAACTTTTGAAGTATGTCTTTCACATACTTGTCTTGGCTGATAAAAATACCATCAGGCTTTTGCTGAACTTGTAGACCCAAAAAGAAAGTTAGTTCTCCCATAGCACTCATCTGAAATTCACCCTTCATCAAATCCTCAAACTCCCTGCACCAAGCTTCTTTAGTGGAACCAAAGATGATGTCATCCACATATACTTGAACAAGAATGATGTCTTTTGAATTCTTCTTGATAAAGAATGTCTTATCAATAGCACCTCTTCTGTAACCATGCTTCAGCAGGAATGCAGATAGCCGAGCATACCAAGCTCTTGGTGCTTGATGAAGTCCATAGAGAGCTTTTACTACTTTGTACACATGGTTAGGATGCTCTGGGTCTTCAAAACCTTTAGGTTGAATAACATATACTTCCTCTTCAATCTCTCCATACAGAAAAGCACCCTTCACATCCATTTGATAGACCAAAAACCCCATATAAGATGCAAAGGCCAAAAATATTCTAATAGCCTCAACCCTTGCCACTGGTGTAAACACTTCATCATAATCAATCCCTTCTTCCTGTCTAAAACCTTGAGCTACTAATCTAGCCTTATTTTTTTACCACAATACCCTTGGCATCCCTTTTATTCTTCAAGATCCATTTTGTCCCAATTGCAAACTTTCCATCAGGTAGAGGTACAAGGATACATACTTCTTGATTCTTAAATTGTTGCATCTCCTCTTGCATAGCTTCTACCCAACTAGCAATTGTAAGTGCCTGTGCTACACTGGTTGGTTCAACTTGGGATAAGAAACAAGCAAACAGAGTATGTTGTTGATCTGTGTGATTGTCTCTTTGTTGACTCATGACATAAGTAACAAAAGCATATTCTCCAAACTGGGTCTTCTTGACTGTACTCCTTGTTTGAACCATTGCATTGGGATCTCCAAGTATATTTTCTTGAGGATGTATAGTGTGGATCCTCTTAGTAGGGATGGGATTAACTTCAACATTGGGTTGAAGGTTATTCAGTGTGGGGGCGAAATCATCATCATAGGAAGAGGAACTGAAAATGCCATTAGCTTGTTGATGATTACCAAGATCAGTGGGGGATGAAAATCGACCAAATGGGTCTTCAAAACTTTGGGATGGACTAGTAGGAGTGGGGAATGGAGCAGCAGAAATGGATGGTCCAACAGAAACAGCATCAGCAGCATTCGGATCAGCAGGAACACCAGGTACATTATCAGCAAAAATAGGACTACTATCAGCAGATTTGATGTTTCTGCAGGCCTCATGAGCAGATTGTCTCAAGAGTACTTCAGTATCTTTGGCAAACTCAAAACCAAGCTCAGCAGCAGCTTCCTTGGCTGCATGTTCTTGCTGCTGAAGTCTAGCTAATGCCTCTGCATAACTGGAATCTTCACCATCCACATCAGAAGCATGTTTATAATTGGTACCTGAAACATGAGTAGAGGGAAAAGAAGGAACAACTATAGTTGCTTCCTCCAACTCAGAGTCAGAGTCAGAGTCAGCATCCATGGCTCCTGCATTGTTAGTGGGAGGCTCTTGTGTACCTGCAGATTGGTTAGAAACATATCTAGTATAGCCCAAATAATCAGTCAAATAGTCTAGGTCAAAGTACCAGGCATGACCTTGACCCTGAACATTAGGCTTTTCTTCTAGGTACCTCAGGTTAAGAGTTTCCTCAATCTTTTTAGCATTCATATTATAAACCCTATAAACCTTACTATGAGCTGAATAACCCACAATATACCCCTCATCAGCTTTCTCATCAAATTTTCCTAGTTGATCACTAGTGTTCAGAATTGTCACATGACATCCAAAAGGCCTAAAGTGTGAAATGCTGGGAACTTTTCCAGTGAGAAGTTCATAAGGTGTCTTGTTATGAGGTCTAGTGATGGACACCCTGTTCAGAACATAACAAGCAGTGCTTACTGCTTCAGTCCAGAACATAGTGGGTAATTTAGAGTCTGCAAGCATAGTTCTTGCTGCCTCTATCAAGGTTCTATTCTTTCTCTCAGCAACCCCATTTTTTTGTGGGGTTCTTGGATTGCTATAGTCCCTTTTTATCCCCTTAGACCCACAAAGTTCTATTAACAAGGCATTTTTAAACTCTGTCCCATTATCACACCTAATGCATTTAACCTTTTTGTTTATGTTGCAAGCCGTAATTTTGGGACCTTTTCTAAAGTTCACCGCATCTATACTTCTTTATAAACATTAGAATTCGAGTTATCGATTAATAATTTTTATAAAAATGTTTTTGAGTACTATCAGTTGGGTGAAAAGTTATGGAATTTATGAGGAAACGTACATTTCGTTACGTATGCGTAGCTAGACCGTATCTGAGGTACTTCGTTATAGGCACTATATGACTTGGCCACTAGGAACCTCTTACGTGGAGGTAACAATTGTTTTCAATACATAAACAGTACTGATTTCGAGTTAATGGTCTTTGATCTTTATGAGCCGTGGAGTGGTAATGTATCTTATCGTGTGTAAAGTTTAAGTACTTTTGTTCACATAAACAAACTATTTAATTTTACGGTTGGAATTGTTTTATTTATGATCGGTGGTTATTAAACGACTTGGTGTCGGCACCGATTGATTTTATAAAACCTTGTAAATTATATGTGTCGTAGGAGATGTGAAAGAAAAATAAAAGTTATTGGCTGTGCCCACATTCCACTAGTTTTATGGATGAATTATAACTAGAGGAGACCATTTTTGGCCTCACACCAAACTACCTAAACTAATAACTTTAACCTAAAACCTTAAATTCATTTCATTTCATCATCAATCCACTTCATCTCTTTCTCTCCCTCTCCTTTGTCTACGCGCCGCTTTGCGCCGCCCGCCCACACCACCCACCACCACCACTACGCCGCCACCACCACTCCAAAACCACCAAACTACATTCCTTAATCACCACCACCATTTGTTTACTCAAAAACGGACTCCAACCACCTTAAACAAATCCCTACCGCCACTTCTTTTCATCACCATCATTCCATTTTTGTTCTAATCACGACATCTACAAGAAAAGGTAAAAAAAATAAATTGTAAATCGTTGGGTTTGACTTTTTCGTCTCAAACCCGAAAGTTTAATGATTTGGGTTTAATAAACTTTACTGGGTTTATTGATTTCTTATACTTGGTCTCGTTTGTTATCATAGGAATCCGAAGTATCATGGGTTTAGGGTCGAATTCGTGGGTCGAAACACGAAAACTTGATGGTTTCGAATTTCGTTGATCTTGTGTATTTTGGGTATCATTTTGAATATTTATAGGTATTGTGGATGTTTATATTTGAGTTTTGGTATAAAGTTTGATGTTGTGTTGTTTTTGTTGGCGACCGAAACACCAAGGTTGTTTGCGATGCCGTGTACTCGCCTACCGAGTGGAGCCAAACCGTTACCCAGGGCCAGGCTAGTAGGGTTTGGGTTTGTCGGAAAGAATCAAGCCAACCTTGTCTCGCGATACTCTGATATTTGTTGGTTTAAGTGTTTATTTGTATAAGTTCGAGAATGTGATGTGGTTAATATAATATTTTGGTTTACTAGTATAGTTAATTTTCGTGGGAATGACAAATATATATTGTTTGTGGTTAAAATGGTTAGAAATGATATAACGAGATGAAATAATATGTAATACACATAGAGAGATTGTTGAAGTATATGAAGTGGAATATGTGGGTTATAATGTGAAATGTGGCTGTGATATGACTTATGTTGTGTAACTAATTGTTATGTGTATATTATATATATGGACGTAACTCTTTGTTGTGATTGTGATTTGACCATTGAAGCTTGGTTACGAGAATTATGGAGTTATTAAGTTGTGAATTATAGAATGGACGGCGGAGATAGGATTAGTACCAAGACCGTAATTCGGCTCCGTTATTGAAGTTTGAAAGTGTGATTGGATATCGGGATATAATTATGATGATGTTTATGACGTTGTTGTGTCAAGTTGAGGTCGCCTAGACTCCCTATCTTGTTCGGCTTCAACAATGCTGCCGGTTACGATGAGAGTTTGGACCTTAGGACTAGTTTTTGGATCGGAAGTCATGACTCGACACGTTGACTCGATTAAATAATAATTCGTTAGATTTAATTATACCTAAACGTTATATTAATATAAGTCTACATATGATATATTATGTGAAGAGCATTAGTAATGAGTGATTTCAACTTGTATATAATAAACTAGTGTAAAAATAAAAAATGAATAACGTAGTCGATAACTATTAACCTTTTAAGTTATGATTAAGTATTTCGGACTTATTAATAGAGTTATAACGAATTTTATATTACGAGTTAATAACAGAAAGGTCTTTAAAAATGGATCCTTTATGGGTTCTAAACCAGATTGTGAGTTCGAAAATGAATTGATTCAAATAGGTCGAGACACGCGTATACAAGTCCCAAAGAGGCTTATTATTGTTTGTGTAAGCGAATATGTTGACGTTGTTTTGAGTAAGTTAGCGGGATTGTATTTTATCGATAACCGGCCCATTAATATGTTGTGGGACGTATTGACTGACGGAGCCCAATAGGAGGCGGCCGACAGAAGGATATTTTAATGTGGTGTATGGTTGACGAAAAAATGCATCGCTGACGGACTTAGGATGGATATAACTAGAGAAGGGGTGAATAGTAGATCGACAAATGGGTTGGACTGGTATTGAGTTGACGAATTAATGAGCGTCGACACTTTATGCATGACTGTATCGATCCAAGAGTCGAGGTCATATCTTTTGACCTTGATATTGCGTGCTATGTGACGACTTCTTATATGATTTTTTAGTTGCGGTATTACGTGCAATGTGGATTATCTTGACTTTCGTGAGTATATTGCCGTTAAGAATTTCTTTTGGGATATGCATTATCCCACCTGCTCCCCCACTGACTGGATGAATTTATTTGGTGTGATTCATTGTGAGTTCGACGCTTCAGTCTCTTACGTACCCACCCCAACATGATACCGGAACGATACCAGCGCGATTGACTAGCAACTTCTTTTAAAAAGAATGTTTTCTTCTGGATAAATAAAACGGAAAATACTTGGGACTACGGGAAGTAATCGATTTCGAGAAAAGTTATATACGCTAAGTGATTCTAAATGATGTATAGGTCGTGCCGAGGGTCATAGTTTGCTGAGAAGTCTTATCTTGCTCTCTCTTTTTGCTTGATTACATATCTTATCTTGAATTGTGTTACGACATCGAGGGGTGAGTCTCATAGCCCCATTTTACTTCTTCATTTTACATCATTTTAATGGTTTTCCTAAATTGGGGGGAGAATACCATGCTACTGTTCTTCTTGGACGCTGGCTACTGGTGGGTCGTTCTTGCTCATTGTGTGGACTAGTGTTTAGGATAGACGTAGGTAGCGTTGACTAGAGCCTAGGGCGCTTGAGCCCTAGTCTTGGAATAGACGCTATCGGGGCCTAGGTGTTCCGGGACAATTGGGTGGTTCCTGCTGGGTAGGCCTGACTACTGCAGTGACCGTTAGAGGCGCTGCTCCACCATAACCATTCATCATTACTAGATGGATAGACGACCTTGATTGTGGTTGACGATGAGAGTAGAGATTGTGACTTATTGGAGTCTGATACTATCCTAGTTACACATAGCGGCTAAAATTCTTTCAGTCCCGTATTATTTCGCTTTAAAACCTAAGTGAAGCGTCACCAGGCGAAAGCTGACCCTTTTTAAGCACGCTCATGTTCTCAGGTAATTAGAAGTTTGCTTTTCCACTGAGCATGGGCACCAGGAATGTTGGATGCGCTCTGGGATGCGGTTGCTTGCGGTGAGAGTATCGCAGTGGAACCTGCTGACTGTTCTTTTATGTCTGTGATCCGTATCACTTGTTATGTAGACTGATGGCGTTTCGCTTTTTAAAAGATTGTGTCATGAGATGTAAACTTGTATTACGATATTGGTACCTTTTTTCCGGTTGATTAAGGTTGATATG
>LBNU01036528.1:22580-48779 GCA_014162995.1 Artemisia annua | reverse complement strand
GTCCTATTTATAGGAGGAGGATAGGGCAACACTCCCTTCCTTTCCTATCATCTAGACGTATCGGCTTTGAGGCCCATTGGACATTTATTGATCTCGTCTTATAACCATACGAGTATTAAGCTAAAACGTAAATAAAAGTGATAATACTAGCAACCTATTACATTTACTGAAATGACCGAGACTTGACTGAATAGTTGAAAACTATGATCCTAACATTATCTCTCGTTAGTACTCGAACATTCATCCAAGCATAACATCACAAGAATTTTTTCATCACTGATCTTTTTGAAGAATAATCTTCATTTAACTATCCGAATCTTGCAAAGAAATAACTAAACAGATTTGTCTTATCACTCTTTTCATTCGACTGAACTTAAAAAACAAACAACAACAAAAGGAAAGACAAAGATTAAAGGATCTCAGATTTGTGTTTCAATGTGAGAGTAACAAACCCTTCAAAGATTTTAACACGTTTTCATCATAGATCTTATGTTAGTATACGAATCATAAAAGTAAGACCAAAACAATCGGTTTCATCTCCTTTTCATTCGGTAAAACAAAACAAGAAAAAGGAAACCAAAGGATCTTAGTCTATCTCTTTGTGTTAAGGTAGATTCGTTCATACATCATAACCACAAGAGATTTAACCTCACTGACCCTTTGGAAGTACAAACTTCAATTTCTATCCGAGACCAAAAGGTAAAAGAATAATAACAATTCAGTTACTTTCTTCCCTTGTCTTGTTCAAACAAAAGAACAACGATTAAAACATAAACATTCAATCAAAGAATCTCAGTTTTTGTTTGTTCGTGTATCACACCAAGACCCCTGAAGATCCTTATCACGAAACATTATTTCATCACTGATTCTTTTTGTTAGGCTATGCCTCATTTAATATCCGAAATGTCAAAGTTATAACAAAACAGAAGTGTTTCATCATTCCTTTCTTTCGGTTTAAGAACAAAAAACTGAAGTACAAAGTAAACCACACTTACCATAAATTCTATTGGATCATGTCACGGTGTACTTTAATATAATCAAAAGTGTGGTTTGTTTATAATTCGTTGGATAAGGATTACATGAACATAGAAGGGGGTTCGTGAATATTGTGAATTGTTATTAGTGATACGGTGTTCTTTGCTCAATTAGGTGAGTCGTTGTTTTGTGTTGCTACGTGATAGTGAGAAGAGTTTTGGTCTGATGAAGAATGGGGGGGGATTATGTTAAGAGATTAGGGTTTGTGAGGTGGTAATTAGTGAGTGTTTTATACTCAATAATTAGGGTAAGGGTGTATTAATTGGATTTGGATTGGGCTTGAACCAGATTTGCCTTTGGGCCATGGTAAAGTGGACTTCTATTGTGTATTCCGAAATTTGTCATTGGGCTTGTTTTATTTGGACAAATAACAAGGGGACGCAAGTTCTTTTTTTTCCTTGTATACACAAAGGGTTTATTATGTCATACTTTCAGGTATAATTTTGGACTACGGTTTTGAGTGAGTTTCAAAGTACGAGATTGAGCAATATCTTGGGTTGTGATATTTTCGGGCTTATTGGATATACCTACGGAGTTTTCTTCAGATTTCGACACACGTACGTTGTCTGAAATTCACTGTGACTTGTCTACTTCACCACTCAAACTCACTTCAACCAAACCAAATCGATTCTTCGGTGTCTCACGGTTTTTTATTGATTTTGTAAAATCCCGCGAAAGAATCTATTTCTCGGTTTAAATCATAGAATTGTAAAATCCCATGCACGTTCATATCATGTCGGATTCAGTCATATCTGAGATCCTCAAGTTGTACGACATGAACGATGAACATATGATTTCCAACAATGTACAACAGACTACCAGTTTTGAGTCTGAATCTACTACAATGGAACCTTTGTGCTCTAATTCACATGAGAGAGAGTTGCTTCAGCCACAACAAGTGCTTCATGATGCAAATGAAAGTTGCATAGAATGTTTTCGACAACTTCATTCACACCTCTCGATACTTTTAGAGGGAACTGGATTCAAAATGGGATTCGAACGTGCATTTGCAACACTCTTTGGTCAAGATGTTCAGACTTTCACAGACACGAAGATTCTTAACTTAGATCAATTACAACAACAACTTGATCAAGGGGAATCTTCCAATATTGGATCCATGGTTACCCTTTGTGTGATCAACAAACAACTCCAAGTGTTCATCGATTCGAAATTCAATATGGATTATGACTACGATAGTCAGATGATGAAACAGTGTTTTGCTGATCACACGGGAATCGAGGTTGACACGTTCCGAGATACACTACTCATTCTCATGGGTAATGTCAAGGAGTTCATTAATGAAAGGGAGCTGATTCAACAATGCAGTGACACTACGGTTGATAAGCATGATACAAACGACAGCTCTTGGACTTGTGCTACTCATGGCATTGATATTAATCATAGATCAGAAAATATCCAAGTTCCATCTGCTGAGGTACATGTCACTGATCAACATGATGTGCTTTCTAATGAACGACAACATACTGATCAAATTACACCCACTTATGACACATATTTGTTGGAAAAGACTGATAGCAATATCATTTCTGATTCAACAAATATGAATCATAAAGGGGGAGAAAGTGATCAGTATGCTGAACTTGATGATGAGTCAAGTTCTTTGTTTACGGCTGAGTCTTTTAAATCAAATGATATGGTTGATAAAGAAGTTTTTAATGAACTTTCAAACAGATTCTTACAACTTGAAAACCATTGCATTTCACTTGAAATCACAATGCAACAAAGGGAAGAAAGTTTTCAAACTAACCAACCATGTAAACATCCGGAACTTCCTGATTTCCATGAATTCTTTATGATTAATGATGTAGGATACACATAAACATAAACTCGTATGGTTCTTGTGATTTGTATGGATCGAATAGTGCAAGAAATCTAGAGAGAGAAAGATGAGAGGTTGGGAGCCTTTAGAGAGAGAAACACAAGTAATATTAGATTAACTATATGAAAGGTCCAACCCTCACCCTAGCATGGTGAGGGGTATATATAATTACAAGAAATAAAGTGCCTCTACCAGGCTGTGGATCGAGCTGACAGTGGGTAAAGACCCGACTCGACTCCACAAATATTAACTAATACTAACTACGTACTAACTAATTTAATAAATACTACGAGCTACAATATGCTAAACAATACTTGGGGTGACCGAATCTTCTTATATAAAAAACGTATTCCTAACAGTCTCCCCCTAAGAGAGGTCACCCCAAAAATTAAAACATTAAACATTGAAGTTCAGCAACCATATCTTTGTCGATATCTTTGTAGCTCGTATCCTTTGATTCTTCATTGTCATGAACTTTGTGCTTTCAGCAGTTGACTCTAGATGACTTGTTTAATGCGTTGGATGATCTTTGGGTTTACTTCGAGTTCTTCATCCAAATGTGTATCTTTAAGTCATCTTTGAGGAGCAACGTCTCTATGTGATTTGAACGACTTTGTATTGGCATGCTCACACTTTTCAGGATCATGATCTTCTTCATCAGATTCGTGGAAGCAAAGTTGAAGCCCATTCAATGATCATGATTTCTTTGAATTAGATGTGGAAGTGTGAACATGAGGTGATGGATCAACATCTTTTCAGCAATCAGCAAAAATCGCCAGCTTCTTTATCTCATGTAGTTGTACGCCTTTCCGACATGCTCATACATCTTTGTTGAGTGCATCTCCATGGTTGAATAGTTCTGAATACTCCTTTTAGATGTTGGTATGAGCATGCGGAGCTAGAGTGATGGTGGTGAAAGATGATAAGGTTGGTATGTTAAGCTGCATGAAAATTGGTTAGTAATAAACATACCAGCACTTACAGGTTCGGACTTTGAGATTGTCAACAGCATAGTGTGAAGACTTTCTCTAATCCTTACCAAGGCCATTAGATGATAAGGTTGGTATGTTAAGCTGCAGGAAAATTGGTTAGTAATAAACATACCAGCACTTACAGGTTCGGACTTCGAGATTGTCAACAGCATAGTGTGAAGACTTTCTCTAATCCTTACCAAGGCCGTTCCCAATCGGATACCCTCGAAAGGGCTTTCACTGACATACTGAAGTACATCAACGATTAGGTGAGTCGCTGGAGATCACCCCACGACTGTAGACCATTTTCGAACACCACCGCGAACACTAAGCGTAACCCACAAGGAGTTACCGAAGCGACCTGCTTTCAGGGCAGTTTGATGTTGACCCTGGCAGGAGTTTCCACTCAATCACTGGGAAATACATATGTATATTCTCTCATAAGTGTTCTTGGCAGATTGCTAAGATCTGCGAAGGACTCAAAATATTACAACTGGTGTCCATAATGTTGAACAACCAGTATAGAAGGATTAGGTGTTCCTATGAGATCTTTTGATGCATCTCGTGGCTCTAGACTCAATAGGTGCAAATTGGTTATCCTATGCGGAGACTAGGGAGAGGTCTCCTGCTTCAATATCAACCATCTCTAAGAGACGAGTTGATAGATTATACCGGTTCCCCGTGAGAATGAAACAAGCTCTTTTAAGAGAACTTGAGTGGTTAGAAGGTTTAGTGCAGTGCGTCACTGGGTCCATGACGTCTTGTCTTCAATACCGGTGTTACCTTAGTAACAACCAGTAGCAGATGAGTTGAACCCGGTTTCTGCCCTAAGGTTGAATAATTGGAGGGCTATTTCTTTTCACCCTTTCTCATTTCGTTTCTTTTTAATTCTTCAACCCCTTCAGTGCTTACTGAGACTTCATCACTAGAACCTTGTTGGGTTTGTTCCAGTCCTAGCTCTATCTCAGTCGGCACTCTTCCCCTTTTCTCCTTTTTTTCAATCAATCCTAAGGACTTCTAATCTATCTAGTGGATTGTCCATGGGAAGATCCCTCAGGTTCTGGTGGATCATGGGAACATATACCTAACCTTACCATCCTTATTACACCATGCATTAAAGTAAAGTGGTCGGTCTTTTGGTATCTTTCCACAATCGCCATATAACCAAATCATTGAAAATTCTCTCAAAGTGTTTATGATAAAGAAACTCATTTTTGCTAACACCTTGAGAGTATTATAATTTTCAAATGCTCCCCCTTAACATGTGCTCATAGGTTTTTGATAGAAATTTGCACATGTCGGGGTGAGTTGCACTTTTGATAGATATATACCCTAGGGACACGTTTACGTTGCTTAGTTAAAGGAATCCATTATCCGCTTTTAGGTGATAACTAGCCCTAATAACTAACTTGAAGTTGTTAACATTCCTTAAAAAAGGAAGTTAGACCCGTCAAAGTATACATCTAAGAAGAGCTTCTCGAAACGATACTTTCTACTTGGATAAATCCTTTCGAATTCAAACGTTTGTGTTTCGTCAATTCATGAGTCAATGCTGAGTCACGCTCACATGAGATTCCAAGCCTTTTTATTCACCACAAACCATTTTGCTCCCCCTCAATATGTGCATTGGTTCTATTTTAAAAATTAAAAAAATTTAGCACATACGGGAGAGCGTACATTTTAGTTCCAAAAGCATCACATTTTATATCAGATTTCATATTTAAATCACATTCTCTCCCCCGATCAAAAAATTTCAAATCATTTGAGATTTTGTGATCCCAATTGATTTAAATGAGTTTAGAAAAATGGGAGAAAATTTGGTCAGACATTAACATCTACTGATTTTGAGACACTTATTCACTGCTGCTGGTGCACAAAGTTTAGAAAGGTGCAGAAATTTTGAGCAAATACGCTCCCCCTCAATTAATGACCCGTTTTCTATTTAAAGAGCTATAGTCATTAAGTTGAGCGGCAAGGTATTTGTGAAAATTTAAGTCCAATAGCCAACTTGTAAACCACAAAAACTCTCTTGAAGAATCATGGAAGAGAGATTTTGGGATGAAAGAAGACTTCTCTTCTTTTTCTAGAAATGATGCACTGAAACGTACATCAGATCGAGGGTGCACGGATGTAACGTAATCCATGCATGGATGAGCTTCATCCGTTGTTAGGAACAACCGTCTTTTTGGCGACGTGTTTTCCTCATTTTGAAAATCGGGTTGCTATCTGAAGTAATAGCAAGCCATTAAGACATGTTTTAATTATTCATTTTAAACTTCTGCTCGAGCTTCATTTAAAGCTCCGTGCCATTGTTGAATGACATTTCTAGAGCCTTAACAGTTATCGATAAACAGAAGACATACCTAAAACAACTATTTTTGGTATTTTGTGTTTTTCAGATTTTTATGGTTTTTCTAGGTTTTATATTTTTGTATTTTCCTTTTTTGGTTTTATAAGATATATACAAGGATATGTGAAGCGAATCCATTACTCCTCATTCTCTTTCTGAAGACTTTTGAGCGATTCTGGAGTGAGACTCTTCATGCCAAGACGCGAGAGAATCAATTGAAAGCGTTCTCTTGGTAGTGCCTTAGTGAAGATGTCTGCCAGCTAAAACTCTGTCCTCACAAAGTAAAGTTCCACAATCCCCTTTTCCACTTGTTCCCTGATGAAATGATGTCGAATATCGATGTGCTTTGATCTGGAGTGCTGGAAGTTGTTGCACCAAAGAGCAATTGCACTTTTGTTGTCACAGTACATCGGAATTTTGTTGTAAACACATCCATAGTCAGACAATTGCAATCTCATCCATAGGATTTGAGCGCAACAGGATGACATGGCAATGTATTCAGCCTCAGTGGAGGAGATCGACGTACTCATTTGCCTCTTTGATGACCAGCTAACAAGCTTATCTCTTAGAAATTGAGCACCACCTGAAGTACTTCGACGTGTATCTTGACACCCCGCATGATCAACANCTTTTGTTGTCACAGTACATCGGAATTTTGTTGTAAACACATCCATAGTCAGACAATTGCAATCTCATCCATAGGATTTGAGCGCAACAGGATGACATGGCAATGTATTCAGCCTCAGTGGAGGAGATCGACGTACTCATTTGCCTCTTTGATGACCAGCTAACAAGCTTATCTCTTAGAAATTGAGCACCACCTGAAGTACTTCGACGTGTATCTTGACACCCCGCATGATCAGCATCAGAGTAGGCAGTGAGAGCCATAGCAATGTCTTTAGGATACCAAAGACCCATGTGAATTGTCCCTTGAAGATACCTGAAGACTCTTTTGACAGCTTCTAAATGCTTTTTGGTAGGTTTGGATTGATAACGAGCACACATGCAAACAGCAAATAGAAGATCTGGCCTACTGGCGGTGAGGTACATTAAGGATCCAATCACGCTGCGGTACTTAGTTTGGTCAACTGGAGTCCCCACAACGTCCTCATCCAATTTTGATCTCTCTACCATCGGAGTGTCAACTGAGTCACATGATTCAAATCCAAATTTCTTCAAGATTTCTGCATCATACTTGGATTGATTGATGAAGATGCCGTTGGGATTTTGAGAATTTGCAACCCTAGGAAAAATGACATTTGCCCCATCATGGACATTTGGAACTCGGAACTCATCTCTTGTGAAAAACGATCACATTCCATAGGATCAGAAGAAGCAAAGATAATGTCATCTACATAGATNGAGTCACATGATTCAAATCCAAATTTCTTCAAGATTTCTGCATCATACTTGGATTGATTGATGAAGATGCCGTTGGGATTTTGAGAAATTTGCAACCCCAGGGAAAATGACATTTGCCCCATCATGGACATTTGGAACTCAGAACTCATCTCTTGTGAAAAACGATCACATTCCATAGGATCAGAAGAAGCAAATATAATGTCATCTACATAGATCTGAACATGAAGTAGATGCTTGCCCGACTTTCTGGTGAATAGTGTAGGATCAACAACACCCTTTGTGAATTTGTTGGCTAGAAGGAACTTGGATAGAGTGTCATACCATGCTCTGGGTGCCTGCTTAAGTCCATACAGTGCCTTCTTCAAGCGATAGACATGATTAGGACGTTCAGGGTCCACAAACCCTTCAGGTTGACTTACATAAACCACTTCCTTCAAGTGACCATTTAGAAATGCAGTCTTTACATCCATTTGGTAAACAATCATATTCTGACTGGCTGCATTTGCAAGAAAATCCTGATGGCCTCAATTCTAGCAACGGGTGTAAATGATTCTTCAAAATCTATACCCTCTTCTTGTTTGTATCCTTTGGCCACTAGTCGAGCCTTGTTTTTCAGAACCTCACCATATTCATCAAGCTTCACTTTGAAGATCCACTTGAGAGCGATAATCATAGCACAGTCTGGAGGAGGCACTAATTCCCATACATCAAGTCGGTCAAATTCATGAATTTCATCTTGCATTGCAGTGAACCAGGATACTTTAGTCAAAGCTTCTTTGAAGTCCTTCGGTTCAGCTTTAGACAGTATGGAGTTGAAGAAGCACCACAAGGCATCGGTGGCAAGTTGTCTACGTGTGGATACAGGGCGAGATGGATTTCCTATGATGTTGTCAATTGGATGATCGTTTGTCCATTTTCTGAGATGCTCATGAAGTTGAGGATTGTGGACTGAAGTAGCCGTGTTTGAGTCTTCCGAAGAGGTTGCCACATTGGATGGTTCAGGAGCAAATATGTTGACAAATGGTTCATCAGCTGGTTGAGCAAAGGGATTCACTTCAAAAGAATTATCAGATGCAGCTCCTTGATGTACTGAAGAGGTTTGATCGTTTGATGTGGGTTGAGTGTAACTAGATGATGGAGCATCTTGACCAACGGAGATGGAAACAGACGGACCATTTTTGTCTTGAGGGGCATTTACAGCAGCAACGTTAGGATCTAAAACTTGTGGTTCCGGCTCGATGATCTGCTGAGGCTCAAAATACTCATCAAACATTGGATCAAATAACTTCTTCAATTCATCACTGGTGGGAGGTACATAAGGAGTTGCATAAGTGGAAGACTGTACAAGTCCTGAACTAATTGGTCCAGGTGTCAAAAGGTTAGGTGCGGGTCCAGAACTAGATTGTTCAGGAGCCGTCTGCTCAGTCAGCTCATCAAACGTGACATGGATAGTTTTCATGATTTGTCGAGTTCTTTTGTTGTAGATTCGATAACCCTTTTTATCTGGTGCGTAACCAACAAAGACCCCAATATCAGCTTTTGCCTTCAGCTTACCCAAGTCTTCACTATCGTTAGTTGGGTAACATAATGCACCAAACACACGTAGAAATGAAAGATCAGGTTTTCTTCCATGTACCAGCTCATACGAAGTTTTGCAGCGAAGAGGATGAATCAGTGATCGGTTTTGGGTGTAACAAGCAGTTGCAATTGCCTCCCCCCAGAGGAACATAGGAGATTTAGAAAATATTAGCATGGTTCGAGCAGCCTCTACAAGAGTACGGTTTCGTCTTTCAACAACACCATTCTGCTGGGTGTTCTTGGTATGCTCTTTTGATGACTAATCCCAAGGTCTTCATAAAATTGAGTAAGCTGCTTGTTGACAAACTCAGTTCCATTTTCTGTGCGAACAAACCTGACAATTTTACTGAGTGTAGGAGCCCGTATACAACCTAAATCACGACCTTCTTCACCTAAATCTAGAGAGAGAAAGAGAGATGTAGAGAGAGAGAGATGGGAGGATCATATGTGTGAAATAAGAACTTGTATTATTACCAAATGATCAACCACCTCACAAATGAGGTTTACAAATCTTAATAAAGAGCTAGGCATGTTAGCTTTCATGCCTTTACAAGTTTAGCCCTTGTAGTTCTAACTTTCTAATAAACATGAACAAACAACTTTGAAATACTTTCTTACGCAACCTATTACACGATTCAAGGATATAATGACCGACACTTCATAATATAAAAATACGATGCTAACAATCTCCCTGTCACAAATCACCATTGAAGGTTNATTGACACTTTGATATTTTTGAATAAACATTATACTCTTTACGTAATATGCGTACTCAAACTTTCGTTATTAGGTTTCATCAACGTTTACGCTGACTGTTCAACTTATCACACATCTAATATACTTAGTTGGAGTATATTGATAAGTTTTAACATTTTTATAAGTATTATATTTTTATGTTGCCCGGTTTTAAGTTTCGTGACTTAAGGACTTAAGGTTAGCAATTACCGGGATCAAACGACACCCCGTAGCTCAAGTTTATATAAAACTTGGCATTCTTATCCTCAACCTTATCACATATAAACGCCACCTATGTAACAGATGTCCATTTTATGGACGAATATCATTTTGTCATCAAAGACTAATTCATTTACATGCATATTAGATCTAACTAAAAATTTCCATTTCATTGTTCTCTTTCTTTTCTGCCGTGGCCTTCACAACCCCAAAACATAATCATTTTTTTATTTTTACCACAGTCTAGTAATAAAGTTGAAGACTATGTATTACTAGCTAGAATCTGGTTTCATTTTTACTACAAAATCATCATCAATCTCATCACTTATAAGGTTATAAGGGTTTGATCAAGAGATATATAGCCGTAGGTATTGATTTGATTCGGGCTAGCGTGAAGGGTCTCGTTTGGTTCGTTAAACACCACAGCCGCACCACCAACTCTACCTCGTTCCACCTCTTCTTCTCGTTATATTGTAAGTCGACATACACACAACCGACCTTGTTAATTCCTTTTATTATAAAACCGATTAATTTAGTTTTCGTGGAATTAAGATTTCTTAAAAACGTTTTGATGATTCTCGTGTGGTCAAAACAAGATAAAAAGAAGTGTTTGGTTCTGCATATTTTTTTTTTCATCCCAACACGGGCGTGTATACCCGCTTATTTCAGCCCTTAAAAGAGTGCGTTAACTACTAATTTTCTGCATAATACTTTTATCCCCGGAAAGGTAATTGAATGTACTAACATATTTTCAAGATTATAAGATGTTAAAAATAATTTATGGATACTGTTCATGCTGAATAAAATTATGACAGCTTATAATTAGTATAAATGATAAGCAGAAAAATAGGCAATCTAAACACCCTTGGCGCAGAAAATAACAGGTCCAAACGCACCCCTTGGTGGCTGTTATCAGCATGACCAGACGCACCCTTTCGGGGCTGAAATAAGAAAATTCAAAGCCCCTATATGGGCTGAAAAAACAAAACCAACACCCCTTTGGGTGGGCTGCAAAAGTAGGTAACAAGCAAACCAAGCGCACCCTATTATGCAGAAAATTAGTAGTTAACGCACTCTTTTAAGGGCTGAAATAAGCGGGTATACACGCCCGTGTTGGGATGAAAAAAAAAATATGCAGAACCAAACACTTCTTTTTATCTTGTTTTGACCACACGAGAATCATCAAAACGTTTTTAAGAAATCTTAATTCCACGAAAACTAAATTAATCGGTTTTATAATAAAAGGAATTAACAAGGTCGGTTGTGTGTATGTCGACTTACAATATAACGAGAAGAAGAGGTGGAACGAGGTAGAGTTGGTGGTGCGGCTGTGGTGTTTAACGAACCAAACGAGACCCTTCACGCTAGCCCGAATCAAATCAATANATTTGTTGTTGAGAGAGTCTTACGCCTTATGGAGAAGGTTTGATCCTCTCTCAAGCTAATGTAATTTATTTATTATAGACAGATAGTGAGTGATATTGTCCATATTCCTTTACATGTATATCTAACATATTATCAACCGAGAGAGTGAAGTATCCAAACACTACATGAGAGGTGCTAGTATATTTTCTCGTGCTTATTTGAAGTAAAGCGGAACGAACAAATCTGTGTAATTCTTTTAATTCGCAATTAAATGACCTCTAACTTTGTTCTTCAATTGGGAATAAAAGCGCATTTGTTTTAGGAACAAGCAAATCTTCAAGGTAAGGGTATTTGATGTTGAAGACGAAAAATGTTACGTTTTTGGGTCGTTTGAGTCCTAATTCGTATTTTTTGGTTTGTTATCACCAAAGTCGTTTCTTTTCTCATTTTAGTTAACTTTTGATAGGGAAAATCACAAAAGAAGCATTTTCGGGCGTTTTCGGAGTGAAAAAAGAAAATGCGAAACAACAAAAACTCAAAAGGACTGAAGATTACAAGAAAGGGTGACGCCGTCCACACTCTACTATAGTGACGCCGTCAGAACAAGTGAAGTCAGAAGTGGAAAAAAGCTCGTGCACGGCCAGGAGTTTGTTAGTGCAAATTGTGACTCGTCAACCAAGGCCGTCAGATCTGGAACAAGCATTATTACCACTCAACCTAAGGCCGTCAGAACCAATCGCCGAGATCTGACGATGTTCACCCTTTGGCTGACGCACGCTTCAGCCGGTGTTTTCTTAATATGCGATTTTCATTTTAAATAAAGAGGGATCTTGAGGAATTTTGGAGTGGAGAACTTTAGGTTAAACCTAGTTACGTGTATTCAGATCTTTAGAGGCGTTCCGTAACCCCTGTAACTTTGCATGTTTAATCACAAGATATGTCTTTAGTCATACAATAGTCTATGTGTTGTGTATATATGCTTGAGCTTGTCTTTCTTTCACATGCTAAGGCTTTAAATTTACTTGTGTTGCTTAGTCTCAAGGAACCATAACTATTGATTATCATGATGTGTTGTATGTTGTGATTGATTTGGGTGAATGTCATCACGTTAGACTACGGAGAAAAACTGGCTAACCTCCTAATACAGGTAACAAGTTGGAAGTCTTTAGAAGAACGTGAACGTATGTGCTTATGATTTTATAGGTCGTTATTTTCATATGCAATAGGTTGTATCGGTGAGCTCCAATGATAGGATGCCTGACGTTCGTTCATAGAGTGAGGTTAGGAAACTTATAAGTTAGGGATTGAACGCACTCCCTACGCTTTGTTAGGAATAACCCGCATTCCACGAAACATCAACATACTAATTACATGTAAGAAGATAGTGTAGGAGTAATGTAAATCATACAGTAAACACTAATTTCTCCACCACTGATTTCTCAAATAACCAAAAATACAAAAAATATAAGTAGTATAGAATAGATAACTTGGGTTAGTGACTAGCAACTTTCCGCCTCCTCCAAAACCAGAGAATTACCTGTTTTCATAAACATAATAAATACAAAAAGGAATCTTCCCTCCACCCTTAGACCTAGATTTGAGTAGCCTTTAGCCCTAACGAGCCTATTCCCTGGATGAGAACGATTCCAATCCCCCGTATTAGCCACTTACCTATCTACATCGGTCAGGACACTGCCTGGTGGGGATTGCAACGGCTACTCGAGTCCCTCAGAGTATAAACGAATAGTGCGTGTTGCCAATCCACGCGTCATATGCACGTTAAGCCAACCTCCTGGCCCAGTAATGCATTATTCAAGCCATGCATCACATTGTCGCCAGGTCATCACTTGCCACGTGGCATTATGATTCGTTTTTTTTTTTTTTTTTTATTTTTTTTTTTTTTTTTTTTTAATCATATATTAATGTTTAAATTCTAAATTCGGTTTAAATATTTAAAAAATTTTGCTCTTAAAGATTCGAACCTGGGTCATTTTAATCCACATACAAATGCTTCAACCACTAGACCAAGCTATTTTTTGTGATTTACAATACAAAATAAGTAAGTCATGCTTAAAAAATTGATATTGTTAAGCTATATTTAAGGAATAGATTATGCATATAATCGGTGGACAATAATCTCAAAACCGTAATATGATTTATTCATTCACGTTTCATTCAATCACCGTAATATCATTCATAACCTACCTTCTTCTAAAAACCCTAATATTATTCATTCATCCTCCTACATAATGATAAATAATTTTTATTATGTTCATATTGTTTTATAACGTTTGTTTTGTTCTATATATTTGTTGTATAAATCTTGCATTTGAAAAATATGTTTGTTGTAGTATTCTTAATTATTATATTTAATTACCATTTCTTTTCTAAACTTCAAGTGTTAGCAGGCTGGAAAACGTCATGTTTGATGTCAAATATTTATGCATGGGCGTCTCTTTTAGGCCTAAGAACTTGAAGTAACTGTTGGTATGAACCCACTGGATGTTGTTGTCTGGATTCTCAACAATCAATTAAGTTCATTAATCTGGATTAATCAAAATGGTGAGTTTGAGTTTTTTCTTCTGGTTTGATTCATTATGTTACTAATCTCCCAATCAATTGCTTCCCATTTGATTGGCTACTGAAATAGTGTAGTCTTCAGTTCTTTTTTCTGTATGATTTTTATCACAGGTTTGCATACGGTGTTTTTAGTTTTTCTAACAGATGGTGTTTGTTTTTTGTTTATTTGTTTTGCAGGTTTACATGTTTTATGATTGGGATCTCCAAAGCATCCTAGATACTGAATCTTTTAAAAAAATTTGTTAAAGTGGTGTCAATGTGATGACGGGGCTGAGAGTTTTTTTAACAGTGGAGGTGAGGTTTCTCAGATCTGATCTTGCTATCGTCTTGACGTATGTTGATATGTCTTTATTGGCTTGGCCTTTAGGATAGTGTATGTCCTTTTGTTTGCATGCTGTGTTGCTAAGGTTTCGTTAGTATTGTGTGCTGAAACTGCTTGATCATACTCACCTTACTCTCTTATGTTAGTTGCATGTACATTTTATGTATTTCTTTCTTTTTATTTACTCTTAAAACGTTACTGACATTGTTGTTATGGCTATAAATCTGCTCCCTTTAAGTATAGGCCTGCGTTTTCTATGTCCAGTTGTCTTTTTTTTTTTCTTTTTCCTCCTTTTTNAGGTGCTCTCTCTATTTCTGTTGGAATTATTGGGGGTTCAAATATTTTGGAACAAGATAGTTGAATACAAACCAATCAATAATAATTCTACATATAATTTGAAATTTTCATAAGTTATGGATACGATTAATAATAAAACCCGAGAATAAATAAACGAATAAACCGTAAACCCAAATAATTAAAAACGAAACCTCATAATTGAAATTCTGAACATATTTTGAGTCCAAAAATATTTAGAAACCTAAAATCAAATTCGAGATTTATTTTAACGCGACACGAATTTTATTTTGGGCCGTTTTCTTCTATTTCACCAAAAATAAACACAACTAAATGAACCCAACTATTTTGAGCCTATGATTTTCCTTGGCCTTTTGGCCCATCCACGACCCACACCACAAGGATTAGAGATCCGGTGTGTATTTTTCTTTCACATAATACGCTTCAAGAAAAGCCATAAACCCTAACCCTAGAAAAAAAAATGGCGGCATACATCTTTTCCAGGCCTTTCTCTCTTTCTATTCGACATCAAGGAGGGTGAAAAGGTGTTGGTTGATCGTGGGTTTACTGGTTTGAAGAAGGGTTTGGAGTTGCTTAGTTTCGAGTTGTTTTTTTTGATTCTGTGGCATTGTTTCTGTCATTCGATCATCACCAGGGTAAAACCTATCTATCTTGTTTTTTTCTCTTCTCAATTTATCCTTTCATGTGATATAACCCATGATTTGATGAGAATATTGGATCGGCTTAATAATATGCAGGTTATACAAATTGTAAACTCACATAAAATCATGATTTGAACCCTAACTAATCGAGCCGTATAAATTGATTACTAACACATGTGATATTGGAATGATATAATCAAATGAATACAACCTACAACCTGTTGGTAAATTGATTTTGAGTCGGCTTAATATGTTTACATATGAATCGTATAATGTGGTGATATCAAGAGGGTTTATAAGGTTAAGGTTGTGGTGTTTCTGTCTTAACTGTTGCTGACAGAAATTTTGGGTCGTGTGGCTAGGGTCGTAAATGAATGATACCAACGTGTTTTTAAGTGATTCTTGAGTCTGAACATAAGTACTACTTGTCTAGTTTCTGGAAATATAAGTTTCATGGTGATTGGAGGTCTGGAGATAAGCTTTTTGATTTTTACAAGATTAAGTGTCAAAGCTGAGTAAATCGGGTCTGAAAATCAGTAGCAGTTTTTGATTTCTCATTTTCAAACTATAAAGAGTTAAGACCTCTCCTTTTACAGGGGTTAAATATAGGATATGTGTGACTTCCTGGAATTTTTGTAGATTTTTCTGAAGAGTATAAATGGGCTAACCAAATGCAAACTTTCTGGGTGTTTGTGCAGTTATTTTTCTGGGTAGGTCTGGAAAGGTGAATTTTTAAAGGATACTTGCACTTACTAATAAAATCTGCAAAAATTTGAGTAACTACTTAACTTATGTGGGAACCTCAGGAAAAATTGGGAGAGTCTCTGGAGTTCATTTATTGTGTCTTAAAATTCATAAGAAACTGACCCAGAATTTTAAAATAAACCTAAAACGAGTAATGAGTATAACTATAAGTATAAATCATTAAAAGACCATTTGTAACTTATGAAATAAACATATAAGTATTAAGTGATCCCTATTTTGTGTAGATCAATTGAAAGTATTAAGTGATCCCTATTTTGTGTAGATCAATTGAAGAGGCGTGACGTTGTTTCCTTGTGTTCGTTCATTCATTTGCTTTCCTTTCATACGCGTTAAGGTACAGATATTCTGACCTTTTCAGTAAAGGTTTCTCATGATTCTTCCTTCCCTATCTTTGACTGTTTGTTTGACTATGCTATGTTTGCTCTGAGCCTTCTTTTGATGACTTTCCTATATTGATCCGTTATATATACTACATTGAACCCTCCTATGTTTCCCTTAATTTATGAACCTTTGATAGGACTTGATTTGAGCTTGATTTTGAAACCGTGATATATGAACCCTTGCTATGCTTACCTTGAAATGGGATATGACCCACTTGATCTAATCCTTGTCATGAACCCTATGTTATAATTACTGGATTTGAACATTGACTTAAACTCCGTTATGAATCTTTATATGATTCCTTGACTTTGATCCATTATTCTGACATGACCTCTTGTACCTCTGCTATGATTCCCTGCTATTGATATTCTTATTTATGATTTATTGGATATTCGTTCATTATGACCCTAATGATATGACACCTGATATAGTCCGTTCATTACCCTTTTGTGACCTTAGTCCTTGAACCCTTGAAACTTGGAAAGTGCATTTAATATTATAACTGGATATGAAAACCTTTAGTAATTATTTTTATAAAAATGTTTTGAGAAAAACCTATTTTAAAATGATGCTGATGAGCACCATGCGATACCACATTTATATGGAATTTTATTAACTTTTATGATAACTACTTTTAAAGACTATCTTTATGAAAACCGATATTAAAGATTACTTTCATGAAAGCCACTATTAAAAGATTTCTCTAAATGAAGATTGATATAAACTTTCGAATTGAACCTTTGCTAGGAACCTTTGAACTTTTTAAATCGTGAACCCTTGAGTATGAACCTTTGATATCCTGATGACTTAGACATTTGCCAAACCTGGACTTTGCTTTCTCATTTCTATGTTCCATTTCCCTACCACTATTATGATTTCTGACCTTGGTACATCTGACACCTTTGGTTCATTGATATTATGTTGTCTGAAGACTCTTTTGAAAATATAACTTGGTAATATGAGATAAACTATTTCAACTAATTTATGAAAATATGACAACATGTCAGTTTCTAAATGGAGGTTTAAATGACCTTTGCTAAAAATGTTTTAAGGAAATATTTTTACGATAACCATGTTTTAAAATGAATTGCTAAGTTTTCCAAATCAGTTTCTTATAACATTTTCACACTTGTAAACCTTGAACCATTGATATGAACCTTCGCTACCTTTCTTCTGATATTTTTCCTTTGTTTAGGATTCCCTATGCCATTGCTATGATCCCTTTTTCTATTTGAACTTTTGTTATCTGAACCACTTAGTATCTGAATTTGCTATCTGAACCTTGATATTGAACTTATGAAATATGAACCTTTGATAATAAACCTCTGCTTTATGAATCTGCTAATCTGATAAAATCTTATATACATATATATACCATCTGATATGATCTGTATAATCTGAACTTCTGTTTTATCTGGACATTTAAATTCTGATATGTAATCTGAACCTTTTAAATTAAACATTGACCCATTCAGTATGAAACCCGGGCTATCACTAGGCATGGGGGTTCCATGTCTGTGTCATTGATGCACCAGTGACATGACTCATGTGTGGGTGAGTGATTTCTCACACCGTCCCTTTGATTATGGTCTGCACGTGAATGGGTAAGGGGCGAATGGATGCATCCTAGGTCTGATATCTGTTATCTGTTATCTGTTATATTTATCTGTTATCTGGTGAATGTGGCTGTGTGTGCAATACACGTCCTTCACAACCCATTGAGGTCACCCCTCTGTTTACATCTGATATTCTGAGGCCTCCCCTCTGGATTTCATATGAGGCTGTTACTGTTATTATCTGATCTGTTCTAGGCACGTGGTTGAAATACTGAATGTAACTTACCTTAACTTAGACTTAATTCTGAATATAAATTTGAAATTTGAATTTGAACTTTTATTCGTTGTTATCTGTACTTTACTTCATTATCATTAATATTCTTCTGCAGAGACTTTCTGATATCTCTTTTACTGCTTTCCTTATTTCCGTTATCTATCCCGTTTGTTTCTATTATATATCTGTTCACTGGGCTTTTTAAGCTCAGCCGCGTTTCTTTTTCCGCGGCAGGTTTTAGTAGGAAGCCGGGTTATGAGTGGAGAATATATTGGACTTAGAAGACTACACTTCGATAGCTTTTGGATTAGTAGGAGCTTTGGCATCTTCAGACTTAGCATTTTTTATTGTTCTCATTTTGTAACCTTGTATTCTCAGTTTATTCCTTTGTAACCTTTGGAATTCTTTTGTATTACTTATGTTGTATGTCTGTATATGCTTTGATATGTCACCATAATGTAGTGCTTCTACCCTTATCGGGTTGGGGTGTTACAGTGTATTTGAATTTTTATGATCTTACTCCTATTAATGGTTATGGATATTCATTTATGCTTATTGTGTTGCTCTTGGTTTTTTTATTATTTACAGTTTGAAGATGCCAAGAAGATGAATATAAAGGCTAGGTAACAAACGTAAATTTTTCATCAAATTACTTTACTGAATTCGGTACATGTACTTATTTGAGTTCTTGATATCATTGAATCTAACAGAAGTTTCCATTTGTGTTTCAGGTATACCAGTCCCTTCTGTTAGGTGGTTCAGCGGCACAGCCTTTGGCATGTTCATCTCCGTCCCCTACTATGGTAGGGTCAGTTGTAAGGTATGCATAAAGTCCCCTGGATGTGGATTTTGCGGGTCTTCCGTAACAAATAAAAATTACTGATTAGTTACATAAATGAGGTTACTAAAATCAGTGATGTCGTAATATTGTTTAATAGCTGATTGAATCATGCGTATTTATGTATATGTAGTTGGGTGATGAGAGGCGCAATAAGTAGCAATAAGTTAATTTCAGTTTCTATTGCATCTGTGCGTGTCTAATGTGGATTGTGATTTGGATTTACGACGGCGGCTCTTTGGTATGTAATTGATTTACAACAAGGAATAGTTATACGCAACCCACATACATGTTCCAAGTTAGAGTATAATATTTTTTAATTTATTTTAATTATGTTATAAAATTGTCTTTCCATCTTAATACTCCTTGATAGCGTATCTCATGGAAAACAAGGGCGTGACTTGGCCGCACTTAATCGTGTCCCCAAAAGTTGTACTACGAAACTGGATTAATGAATTTTCAGCATGGGCTCCCAGGTAAGAAGTGTTTGTTTAGGCACTTACAAGCTGAAATATATGGCTTTTGTTATTTAACTTCATACTGATTTCATGGGTTGATAGAGTCGCACGTGTAATCATACTCGACATACTAATATTGTATAAACAGTTCATTAGTTCACAAAAAGTATTTTCGCTCAACGAAACTTGACCTGCGCAAAATTACCCATTCTGACCCATTATCCCACCTGCATGTTACAGTCCAACCAAAATTGATAACTCTATTTACCATATTTTTAAATGTTATTTTGCAGCTATCAGATTCGACGGAGGCTTCTTTTAACTGGCACTCCCATTCAGAATAGTTTACAAAAACTTTGGGCCCTACTAAATTTTCTTCTTCAAATAATTTTTAATTCAGTTGATAATTTTGAGGAGTAGTTCAATGGAACAATGCCAGAATGTGCAGGTTATAATGAAAAGGCTATGATCAGGTTAGTTACGCCTCTTTATATTGTTCTTTCGTACAAAGGCATCTCCGGTTAAGGATAGAGGCTCATGAGATATACATGCAGAAGAAATAGAGTTATTTTGATGATTTCTTGATGCAATTTCACCATATTTGATAGCTTCTAGATCATGTGTAAAGCTACATTTATAAGAAGATATGAGTGTAAGCATGCCTGCAGTACATACTCTTATTCTACACCTTCCCCTACTGATGCTTTTTGGCGTATCGACACTTTCAATCCTATGATCATTTCCATACACCCATGAATTGAGTTATAAAACAATTATTATGGTACAAAAGTCTCATCTATTTAAAATTAATAGAAAAATGCACCAATATGCTACTTAAAACTAAATTAAATAATATAAGATAACTAATTACCTTACTACTTTCAATGGGCAAATAGCAAAACTGAAGCGAGTTATTAGTACACACCTGAAGGGTCAAGCCTTTGACGACAGCATGTATGATACACACTATCATTGTTAAAGTCAGTCCCATAAAACTACTGTGTTTTGGAGTAGCAGAGAACAAAATTAACGTGTTATATTTTGTATTTTTTAATGCTTTATTGTTATTTGAGAGATGAACTTTGTCTAATTCACAAGTTGTAGGTGAGCGGATATGGAGTTGGTATGTTGGATATTTATATGTGAGATCTAATTTTCATACTTTTTCCAGTAGGCTTTGAAGAAGGCTCGGGCTCATATTCACAGCAGCTACCTTCCTTAGTGAAGCCGTAATACATCATTGAACTACCTTAAGCCACTTCTTCAAAGCTTGATTCTTTCAGAGTATATGTGTGACAACTGGTAATTTAGGCAGCATTTTTAATTACCACATTACGGTTCTTAATAATATGTTGTCTTTCAAAAAAAATATTATGCTATTTTTATTGTTGGTGGTTTGACAGTGGATGAATATTTGAAGGCATTGAAGCATTTGTATGATAATTTGAAGGGAATGATAAAAGAAATTAAATGACTGTAGATACAATTTGTATTATCCCAAAACTTACAGCTAAATTCTTATCAAAAGTTAAAGGTATTTGTATGATAATTTGAACCTTTGTTGTTTAACGTCGTTTAGTGCTAGGTGTTTGTACACTTTGACAAATGTAGCTTCTTTCAGATATATTCATTAACCAAGATAATACCCAAAAGCGTAGACATGTTGTTCACTTCATATTTTGTTTTGCTGTGTATTTGCGTATACGAGGTTTTTGCTGGGATTTCACTATTTCAGATGCCCGAAGGCTTCAAACGTCAGCAAGTACACGTGTACTTTAGATTGCACCCTTAAGCTTGAATGTTGCAACCGCGTTAAGTATCAACTTTCTAATGCCAAGTAAAAGTACATTCTAACCACCCCTTGATTTGTTTACTCTAACTGAAATTATATTATCATTATTATGTTATCTTGATTCTGTGCACTTGCATCACCTACACGCAAAGACCTGATTGAAAGATCTCCACACCCTCCTGTGCCTTATGCGGCTTCTGGCCAGCAAGGACCTGGGCAACCTCGAAGCCATTTGAAGCCACCCGGACATGGTTATTCGGCTCATGGCCCTCATTTAGGCGATTCTCTGCAGTCACCTGGTCCAAATCAACCTGGCTCTCAAGGTGAGCCATTGGGACCACCAATCAATTCTGCACCTTCACCACATGGGCTGCCAGATGGCCAAAGTGTCCCACGTCATCTTGGTCCAATGGAACTGGATATGTACCAAAACCAAAGGCCACCCTATTTTGATGGTAGACGAGCAGATTCTCATTTACATGGAGATGCAGACATGGGACCTTATGGGCAGCCTTTGGGCGTTGACACACATTTAATGAGTATGACAGCAGCAACCAAACACCCTTCTGACAGCAACCAAACATCCCGGGCAGCAGCATCCAAACGCCAATTAACAGAAACACCCCCGACAGCAGCAAACAAACACCCCCTAGCCATTCATCAAGGTTCAACGAGTTATGCAGTTGCTGTTGTTAGTAAATTAAATGTACTAATGTAATGCTTATAATGAATATAGGTTCACACTGAAAGTAAATGTTTGATTGCTGGAGCATGTTTCTTGAATGGAGTTCGCTATACTCATATATTTTATATATTTTTCCCAGTATCTTATCCTTCAAGTGGCCCGTGATTAATAAAATGTGTATGTTGATTGAATAATTCATTTTTTTTAATCACAGGATGGCGCATACTGAAAAATAAACAACAAGGTAACCATGTTCCTTCTTAAACATGATATGTCAAGGTAACAAGATGAAAGGTGTCAAGTTCAGGTAACAGGTTAGACAAGTTTGAGCTAATAATTATTTTTGTTTATTGAAAAACACATTTTTCTTTCGTAATTTATAGCATTACATGTATAGTGGCTGTTGGTTAGTTATACCCAGGGTGTTCATTTAAATCTACTTTTTCTATGAGTTGATCAGCAAGATTTTTTTTAGATATTTAATTAGACTAATTTTGAGTGGATGTGAGGTATACGAACTCTGAAACAGTATGTAGATTGAGCCATTATTAAATTTGCAAATGCTTGAGGGAGAATGTGGAGTGTTTTTAACAGAGAGTTAACAATCCAGAATAGTGCTTTGTTTGTATATCATGTATGCCAATTATGCAGGCTTAATAAAATTAAATTCTTTGAGTCTGCTCTTTGACTCTAAATCTAACAATCTCATTCTCTCGCCTTGCTTATTCCTTAAACCATCGTCTAATATGATAAGTGCCTATAATACTGATGTAGAAGATGCTCCATTGAACGAGGCGGTATGAATCTTTTTTCTAATATTAAGATCAGAGCTGACCCAAAACATATTTTGTTCAAATATTCAAAAGTTTATTTTGTTAGGTAATCAAGTCAAGTTACTACTTCCAAGGCAACCTCGACAAATTACAAAAAACGCTTTACAAATTACAAAAAACGCTTTCAGAGATGGGCATTTCACATAAACTTCCTAAAACTTGACGCTCGCTGTGACTTTGGTTGGAGCCAAGGTGGATGATTCAGTATATAATGGAACGGGTCTGCAATACCACAATGTCGAATTACTATTCATAATACCTACTTATGAATCTTGCACATACATGTTATGTATGCTTACTACAGCAGCGTAACCTTTTTTTATGTCCCAAGGTATGAAAGACGTCAAATATTAGGCATATTTTTGTTGTTAAGGGTTGATTTTATAATTACTATTTATCAATGAACTTGATTTACCTCACCATTGGTGATTATTATTGTATGGATTATTTAGTATATAGTCAAATAGGTGCCTTTAACCAAAATTTATTTGATTCGGTTATATAAATCTCATCCGTTTTGTCATTTTTTATGATTGAATTGTGTTGTTATTTCCAATAATAATCTATGAAGATTTCTATATAGGCTTAAAAATTAACTACATTATAATTCATATTTTGTTTCTTTAGTTCAGTAATGTATGTGAATGATGAAAGGATGTTACGTGTGTAATATTCCTTATCCATTGATCAACACACATTGTGTATAAAGAAGCTTTATTTTTTGTTAACCCGTTACCATTTTACTACAAGGATACACATTTGAGGATACAACAGGATTGCCGATTAAAGGCGATGTTGATTGCACATGAGCAGATTGAAGAGGCTCAAACTCATCTTTGTGTAGCGGATCAAATCATTGCAGACAAAAAAAGAGTGAGGTATGCATAGCAGGCTGAATAGGTCAGAAGTCATTTTCTTTTTTCAATAGTAGATTACGGAGTACTGAGCCTTGGTTGAAAAGATCAGGCCGTGCATCCACATTATATTGTTTGACAAAGCAACAAAGCTTTTCTAATTTTTGTAAGAGATAGTATATTTAGCACGGTTTAATGACTTTGAAGCGCACGAACTTCAAGCCAGGTGAGTAATGGTGCTGTTGTTGTCCTCCTGATGGAAAGAAATCTCGCTATGGGAAGGGATTACCAATTCTTGGTGTATTCATGTACTTTTGCACTTCCTTCATATTTATGTCTTTTTAAGCCCTAATGTGTCCTTATGTTGACGCGGTACCAATTCTTGGTATATTCAAATATTTAGTAAACTTTAACCAAAAGAATAGCATTTCAAACTTTAATGCATGTTGCTGTTTATATAATGGGTGTATTGTTTAAGAAGGATGTTTTTAAGAATGGGATTTGTGTAATATGTTGTTGATTAGTACTTTAGGTGTAATGTTGCAGCTAGGTGCGGTTTAATTTGAAAGTTGGCTTTTCGCCTATTAGTGAGTAAAAGACAACTATTGTTAGAGGTGGGAATTTTATCCAAAAACCAGTTAATGTGGTTCGTTTACGTAAAGCGGTTCATATTGTATATATCAACACTTTAATCGTACGAGCCAAATGGTTCAATAAGTTCAAATGGATCAAAAGTTTATCTAAATTGGTTTCAAATACCTATAATCTATTAACTGTCTATTAAAAGAAGTTAGAAGAATTATTTTAGTAAAATATCTTTGTAGTCTCCTCTAATACATTGATAAACTTATAAAGAGAGGTAGAATTTAGGAAACCAAATCGGCCTACACTCTCTTATATGTACTTAAAAATGATCATTTGTGAACACGTAATTAGATTTTATAGCCACCCTATGGTTTTGTAATCCCTACCTAATATCTAACAGATTGGTCATCAGTGACAACTTACAACCTACGTCCCATTGCAAATGTTCAACAACCAATTCAAAAGTTTTAATGGTTGAACTGATTTGACACTACTAATAATAAGAGTACTGCAAATTTATGCCCTATTTGGACTTTTTAAGTCTATTTACTGAATTTTTTGTAACTTATAATTCATTGTAATTGCAACGACGTACTTATTATAAGTAGCATGTATTTTCTTTTTCTTAATTTAGGTAACTTTTATGTGGTAGTTATGATATAATCATGTACGTAAACGCAAATATTTGTTCTTATGGCCTGATGGGTAATATATTTAGATTTGTTATTCCTTATCAGTATATCATTTGGGAGAAATTTTTTAATTAGAACGTTCTAAGTTATAGGAGAGCCTCAAATGTAGTGTTTTTGTTATGTTGCGATTTTCTTTCTTTATCAGTTTATTTTATTGGACTTAAAACGGGTTAAACCACTTTAGGACTTTTGCTATTGTTGGTGTTCCACCCGCGCTTATGAGAAAATGATAATGCCAAGGATATTGCCAGTGAATGCCAAGCAAACTTCATCAGCTTCAGAATTGCTTACAATGTGGTTCGGTGAAACCGACTATTTTCATTAAGATCTTGACTCTATTGCAATGCAGGTTTGTTTTTCTATGTGCACAGAAAGGAAGTAGTCAAGGAAATGTTATAGGGTGCAGCCCCTTGAGTTTTGAATCAACTTGTGAATGAGATGAATGACATATCAGCCAAAAAGTCTGTGTTCATCACTGGTGCTACTAACGTGCCTGAGATCATCGATCATGCACTTTTAAGTCTTGGTCGTCTTGATCATATATATATATATATATATATATATTATATATATACTATATATATATATATATATATTATATATATATATATATATATATATATATATATGTATACATACACTAGACTTCAAAGCCTGCCCGATGGGCGGGCATGACTTATAATTATCGTTGACATATTTTACTATAGCGAAAGAAGAGTGGTAAAAAATGATTGTAAATTGTACATGTTGGAAGAAAAGGTTTTACCCATATTGCTATCATCCTCATTACTATATAACTAATGATCCAACTGAGGCCACTCTAACTCCTGAAGAAGCAAACGGAAATTATTTTTAAGATTCGAAGCCCGCCAATAGGCGGTCATGACTTATAATTATTCTTTGGATAAGTATTTAACGCAAAATTATAATAATATATAAACGTTTGAGGTTGTGTTGATATTTCTTTAACTTAATCAAACAACGCCAATGGCATGGAATTACCTGCAACCTGCAATTTATAATACATAAAATCATTAAGTAACTTTCGTTTCACCCTTCGATTTCTCACATTTGTACTTGTCTTTTGGTTTCATAATATTACTTGACCGAATTTAATTTGGAGTAAATATAAATAGTGATGAACGCAAATATCTTATTAATATAATAATATAT
>LBNU01036528.1:0-22571 GCA_014162995.1 Artemisia annua | reverse complement strand
AGTCGCCAGCCATGCCTACCAAAACCGCTGATAATAATCCTTTCTACACTGAACTATATATATATATATATAATAGATGTCGAAGCCCGCCCAGCGGGCATGACTTATAATTTTACTTTTGATGGTGTTACTTAACATAAATTTGTTTTTTAAGTACAATGGTTTTTTATTATTGTTAGAAATGTATTAGTTTATGTTAAAATATTTTTTATTTAGAGGTCAGATTTTGATGGTGTTACTTAACGTCGCCTATCCTTTATCTTTTGCACAAAGTACATTCCGCATTAAGTTTAATATGAAAACTCATGATCCTTTTTCAATGTTATTACCGTGTTTCACATAGTAAAAAACTATACGTCATAAATAAAAGAATCAAAATAACGTAATTAATTACGGAACAATTTCCGCAAATAATGTATGACTTGACGGATTTTAAGCTTATGTAATGAATAACGGAAAATATCTTAAACACAAAAATTGAAATCTAAATGTATGTAATGCAGTCGTGAAGTAGCGTTGAAAAGCTTAACAAATGAGGCAATTGCAAGCATATATATCATGTAACCAAATCTACAAAAAAGCAATGATGTCGTTCGAATACAAAAAGGTAATGAAGTTGTATATCATAATAAAAAAAGTATGCTGCCTATTCAAATACAAAAGTAAAACTTCTTTGTAAAAGAAGTTTGTTGTGGAGTTTGAGTAGTTGTCGTCTTTCTCGCAAAACAGAACCTTCAATCATTTCTTGCTCTTGACTCTTGACACAGCCACATATAGTTGACCGTGTGAGAATACGGGTCTTTTTAGAAATAACCAACCTGCAACAATGTTTGACCTTGACTTTTATTAATACGCAATTACTCAAGTAACTCGTCATAGAATATTAAGCATAACGAACACGAAAATTTCGTACATGCACCAGTGTCCCGACTAAAAGTATTTAATATAAAAGTTCATTTTTATTCTATAAAAAAAACCTAAATCATGTTGTAAAGAGCAAAAGGAAAATCACTTTTATTCTTTCAAATGGGTCAGGTCATGGCATAATGCTGAACTTCGGAAATTAATAATTTATTAAAGAATATTTTTAGAAAATATGTTTTGAAACAACGATACAAATTATTTAAAAGAAAGTGGCTTATTATGCTATAAGCATCTAAGTACATGATAGACGTCGTTGACACGTTTAATCTGTTCGAAGCATTTCAGTTTAAGGTAGCTTTTGATAAATGACACATTAGATTGTTGTTAATCACTTTTTTAGATGAATTTTAACCAAGACTCTTAATATATTTCAGCTAGGGAAAAGAGAAAAAGTTACCTTGTGAACCATAAAATTGCTAGCTTCAACCAATGTAGTGGAAATAATTGGATCTCCCTGGTCATCGCCATCTATAAGGATCTTGGAATACAACATCAAGTGCAATTTAACAGATATTTGCAAAGCCCCGTATATCTAAAAAGACCATATTAGAGTAAGTGATAAGATATTGATTACACCTAATTTCGTTACAAAGCTATTGAAATCGTAAAAGTTTTCAAAACAATGCAAAAGATACCACTACATATGTATTTACTATAATAACCAATATTGGTGATTGAGATGTTTCCTTTGTGGGATAATTTTCAAGCTCAAATATTTTCATTTTCTTATTAACATCACTACAAATATACATTGCAAAAGACATTATAAATTACCTCTACAAAAATACTGTTTTATTATGTTAATATAATTCAAGCAAAGACACTGTCTTCATAACTTTTGTTTCATGCAGATGACTATTGTGTATTTGTTTGCATGTGTGACCATCGACCCTAAGAGTATCAACAACATCACTAAACTAAAACCAAATAATACCCTCAAAAACACATCAATAAGAACACAACAGTCTACCTTTCTAAGGATGTCCACCCGTATTAGGAATTGGTCAAAAATTGGCATCATCTCCTAACTTTTCTAGGGGGGCGTGTTCTGTGTCTGACTTAAATTAAGAGCTGCATCAACCTGCATCAACTCCACTATTAGAATGTTTCGACATTTGGATTTAAGGAATTCAAGGCAGTTAGAATAATCACATTAAAGTTCTCCTTAATAAACACATAACGGGCAAAAAATATAAGCACTTAATAAGGTTACTAAGGGTTCAAATTAGTTCAAATTCATCTACATATTTTGATGAAGGTATATTTTCCTAAATTCTGTTTCTTGAGTGTTATCCGTCGTACTTGACATTTCAACACCAGAAAAGGCTTGTCAAAAAGCATTTGTAACTAATCGTGTTGGCGATTTTGGTTTATTATTAGGCATTTTAGGGTTTTATTGGGTAACGGGGAGTTTCGAATTCACTGTAGAGTAATAAGGAATTGACTTTTGGTGATTATTATACATATTTGTTGTATAAATCATGACACAGCTATTTATACTGTTTTATTTCAGGCCAACTGCATATGGTTAAAATTATCAGACTATGCTAACCGTTACTGAACGAACAAATGATGACCTGAAGAGAATGGAGTTGCTGTTGGGAAGTGGTTAAGTTGTCGTTCACAATCTCGGGAAACTTATCAACGACCATTACATATGATCGCATAACATATTCACTCTCATTCTCATTATAATCAAGATCCAATCTTTTTGGAAAATTAAGAATTCAGAACTACTAAACAACTTACAGAATATAGATACTCTAAAACCCTTTTTCAATTATTAAATGCAGCACGAAGAACATAGACAATTGTATCTCTATATCAAATCCCTAAACCCATATCAAGATTCTGTTGGACGGTACCTTCCAAATTACTTCGAGCAATCAAATTAGATGCTGCTTGATCGTACCCGTTCTTCGGCCTATATGAACAACCATCATTAACATACTTCAGTAAATTAGCGTTCTACTAATTCACAATTTGATTAGTCAGACAATCTCAATGGAAAAATACTTACAGGGCATTCACAATAGATGCTGGAGCTGCACCAGGAGTAGCCGATGGAACAGATATAGGACTGCAATTACACATGGAGTACAATAAGTAGCAAAAAATATCCAAACCAAATAGAAAATGTCACAAAAAAATAGGCTCACAAATACGATGCTACTGAACACAAAGATGTAGTAGCTTAAGTGTACTATGTCACAGCTAGAGCAGGGGCTTGAGTAGCGGCTGATGCAGGTTCTGGGGTAACGGCACTTGTCTAAGGTGCCTGCATGACAAAAGGGTTGAATGCACATCACGTAAAAAACCGAACTTGAATTAATGGTTTAGCAACTGGGGCCAAGGCTTATCTTCGATCCACTTCAATGGAATCACAACCTTTACCCCTCTTGTGTACATAGATATGTTGTATACGCATTAACAGAAAAGATTCATATGTTCTGAAATGCCAATAGGCAATAACAGGCACAGCCGTTCAGATCATCGAGGTAAGTGTGCCAGTAACTTTTTATATTGCTTGATTGTTGCACACATGATATAGTTGGTTATGGAGGTTATGCTAATCACCGATACACACACATAAGGGAAACTCGAGCCTTTGTTATAGCATTTTATCAATTCCATCTCACAGATATCTAGGTACTTTTTTTTCAAGTTACGTCTTGATCGTTTCTTCTTTCTTCTTTTTAACACAATTAGGTTCAGGGAAATTCGTTCAAAAAGAAAGCTATGCAACTCTTCGGCCCAGGTTGTATGGCAAGGCTGACACCCGTATGGGTCTCACTTTCCAGCTTCAAATATATAACTACACTAAAGAATACTTGCAAATTTATCCATCTATCCAGGTATTATAACTGATGGAATAATTATAGAGGGCAAATTGGGCTTCAAAGTTGATAACTCTTATAACCTATGTACCTACTTTATCATAGGTGGATAATCTTCCAATCGATCTCTTCTGTTACTAAAACTCCTATTGCTCCAAGAATATTTGATCACGGGTCACAAAGAGCAGCAGCAGTTGCTGCTTTATCGGCTGTCCTAACTGCTGAAAAGAAGGTAACATCTGAACCTGGTTCCCCTCGTAGGCATTCCAGAACTAATACATCATCAGAACCTGTGTCCCCTGTAGCCAGTGCCACATCCAGGATTTTTGGCAAATGTATGTAGCACCGCAACAAAAAAATCAGCAAATTTTATTTTGTTGCTTTCTTGCTACTGATACATAGCATAACTATATGTTCTTTTGTTAAAAATGTATTTGTTCCTCAAAAAAATGTTTCCATCTATAAAAGTAATTGTCATAATAACTTATGGTTCTCTGCAGCTCCAGTGAAGAATGAAGAACCCTCCGATGTTATCTCTGAATCTCCTGTGAAGAATGAAGAGCCCTCCGACACTATCGACAATAGAGAAGTTTCTGAAGTTGCAGATGAGACATCTGCGCCAAACGTAGAGACCAACGAAGAGGACTCTTCAACAAAAGAAGCCGATGAAAATGAAAACAGTGGCGAAGAAATTCGAAGTTCATATACTTATGATCAACTCAGAGCTAAATCAGACAATCCGTCATTGGAATCGATTTCAAGAAAAGAGAGGTACCTAATATTGGTCACTACGGATATTTTGGGCATGGGTCAAAACATTTAAATTCTTTAGGAAAGTCAAAAGAAGTCGGCTTTAAAGTGACTATAGGAGTTGGCAAGGTTATCAATCTTGGTTGTGATCTGGTCATTTAGGGTTAGGGAGACAGACATCATTACAAAGTATGTAAAATACATGAATGAAAAAAGTTGATCAAGAAGAGCCAAAAGAACTTGGCAGGTTGTCCATTTGATTGACACCATGACGTGCACAATGACACTGTAATATCTGAATTGAGCAAATACGTACGATATCTCGACAATCACCTGAAATAATTAAAAAAAAATGTTAAAAGAAGTTATAATAATTTTCAACTTGACATGTCAACATTTGTAAATAACATGTGTTGATAGAGTGAGCTTATGGAATCAGGTAAAGAGTGCATCCCCACAACTCTTTCATGGTAGAGCACAGTTCGTTATGTGGCACAACTGGCGTCTCGAATAATAAAAGAACAACACAAAAGTGCATTTAGGAAGTGAAAACCTGCAGTGCAAATTTACTTCAATTCGGTGGTGTTAGTTTTGTAGAATTTAATTTACACCAAGCCAACTTTTTTATCACCTTCCTAATTTAAGATACCTTTTATACTATTGACCAGGTGCTTATTATTCTGACCCACAATAGTATGCAAAACATTCCAATTTTCTGTAACGTTGTATTGAACAGACCACAATAAGCTTCTGATATCCATTTTATGGACCATAAATTTAATGCATAAAAGTCTAAAGCGTTTGTAGGTATAATAAAACTTAGAAAACTTTGTAGTTATTATTTTCTTGATGTAACCTTTTTTTTTTGGCTATGTGAGGGCCTTAATTTATGAGAATAACTGGTGTTTTGCATACATTTCTTTCAAATATGTCAATACTGTAATGACAGGGTCTCCAAGTGCCATAGAGCTGTTGAGAAACATAATACCTCAGACAAACCATGGCCATGGGCAGGCATGTGAAAAGGGTCGGGTTGAAAAATACTCCAATGTATAGAAAATAATCCAATGTATGGCCCGAATAAAATGTGATATTCAAGGGAATATGATATACATATTGTGGCACAAAGATGGCTGAAACATATAACAGGAAAGTACCTGTAAAAAATTAAGGGTCGTGAAACATGGGTATCATCAGTCGGCCATGTAGCAGGAGTACATTGGCTATCTACTTCTATTACAGTTGCCCTTTGTTGATTTTTTGGATTGTTATTTGAGAGTCGTGAAACATGATTATCATCAGTCGGGCATGAAGCACGAGTAGAACCGTCTACCTGTATTTGAAACTATAAACAAACTCAAACTGATATATGATATAAATAACTTCACCTTCTCTACCATCTATTAGCAAGAAATTTTATGAAGCACTAAACATTGTATTTTGGATCAGACCGTATCGTAGCATCATTTTTTGTGCACAATTACTTGAAGGTTCCAAGGTTTGGTTTTGCCCACAAACCGTTTTTTGTCCACAATTACTTGAGGATTAATAAATTAGAAAGAATTAGTATTACATAATAGCAATTTATTGAAATGCCAGAGGTTATAGGCACTTCATAAACCAAATAATGGAAGATACATACCAGGTTTGGAGCAGCCCAACCAACAGCAGCAGACAAAATCGTCATAACCTAGAAACCATTGAATCAACGGTGAGAGTTAAAGGTATCAAAGAAACATAGAAATCGAATAACATTCATTAAATTACCTTCACAACCACATTAAGAAAAGAAGCATCTTGAATTTGAGCAGTCTCGGCCTGGAAAAGAGAAGGTAGTTAAGCTTGCAGCAAATTAGGTATCACTTTTCACCTAATAGGGTTCAGATAAATTACCCTGGATAATGAACCATGGGCAATACACATGTGGCTGCTTAATTAAAATGGATAAATCAATTATGTTACAGAGTGATAAAACTTTGATTCTATATTAAGTTGGTTGCACGGCGAATAGAAAAGTAGCAACAAATGATACCATAAGTAATAAGCCTACTATTGACATGATCATATGCTCTTTCGGTCAGTTATGTAATGTACCTTTAAGAGACTGCAAAGAGCTGCTCGCATTTCCGTCCTGACTTAGTAGTAAGCTTCCTTATTTTCATGTGTAGCTTTGATTTCTGCATGCACACTATCAGACACGATAGACCCTAACCTGTTAGATACGTATAGAGATAAATCATTATAAGAATTGGATGATACCTTTAGAGATCTCTGTCCAAGTTATCACGAAACATATAGAGGTTAACAAACTTATGAGCAGAATCATAGCAATATGAGTATTGGATGATACCTTTAGAGATCTCTGTCCAAGTTATCACGAAACATATAGAAGTTAACAAACTTATGAGCAGAATCATAGCAATAACATAAACAATGATATATACTAACCTCCAAGAAATTTGAAAACACAGCAGAATATGCATAAACGTAAAAGAAACAAATTAGGGTTTTGAAAAAATTGTGGAACCGAATAATATTATGGTTCTGAGATTAAAAAAAAAAAGATATGATAATGAATCGGGCTATAATTAAGGAATAGATATGGCTTACCTCATTAATTAAAATGTTCAATAATTCTCTTGAGTATTATATATTTGGTTTTGAAAGATATAACCAAAAATTTAAGTTAGATCAGTTGGTAACTGGAAAGATGCATTATTAGTTTAACAACAGGTCAAGGGTTTGAACCCTGCTTGTTTAATTTTTACCAAAAAAAAAATAAATTCAAGAAAAATGTACAAAAATTTGAAAAAAATTAAAAAAAATGCAAATAAACAAATTAAATTCGAAAAAAATGTACAAAAATTCGAAAAAAATTAAAAAAATGCAAATAAAAAAAATTAAAAGATTGCTTACATGGCGACAATGTGATGACATGGCTGATAATGAATTACTGGGCAATGACATGGCGTTTTCTTGATTAATCTACGTGTAACGCCTCCTGTTATATATAATGTAGATATATATATATATATACTAGTGGTCATGGCCCGCCCAATGGGCGGGCACGTTTTGTGATTCGCATTAGACATGTGATTATTTTGTATATATATTTGTAAATTTTGTAAAGTTTAAATTATGGATTCGTTATAAAATATTTAATGTAAGTTTTACTTATTTGTGAAATGAATAATATTTATGTGGTGGCCATGTATACAATTGAATTATAACACCACAAAAAATATAAAGTGTCACATGTATACCTAAAGCAAGTAAATTAAGGAGGTGTCATATCAAAAGAAAATGACTCTTGCTTAGCTGAATTTCCCAATAGATAACAATATGATCAAGTGATAACATTTATAAGCTATTTCAATGATCTTCCTCTTCCTGATATTCGCTGTTGGCTATGACAGATTACTGTTGTGAATAGAAAGTAGGAAGGCTTCCAATATCATTTTGCAACATCTCTTGAGCAAATGGAGTATCACTCTTGGGCTGTCTGGAGTACACGTAACGCTTATAAGTATTTTCTCCCCTGCAAGATGAATTTGAGGCTTGCATCATGAGAAGATAACATATACAACAATTTGGTGAAAACATCTAAACTCAAAATATCACCTAAGTTATGAAATTAACATCTAAAATTGGTCAACATTAAAGTTGTAAAGACATTAACACTATTAACACTAACTTATAACTTACCGAATAATCATTTTTGTCCATTCATTCCATTAAATTGCATATAAACAGTACCTAAGTTGACATTTTAATTCATCAAGCTCTCAATTATATGAATTACGCTATCTTTTCCCATGAAAGTACAGGCATTAAAACTATTAACCTTTTGACGTTAGGAATTGGTAGGCAATGTATTCATTCCTTTTGACAACTGAGGTGTATAGCATCTGAATCAAAGTAACATCAAGATATGCTCTTTTTCAAATAGAGAGGAATACTCTGAGGGGCATGGTGATGATCAATACCGTCACCAGACCCAACAGCAGGAAGAGTGTCAGGATCTTCAGCTATCAGAACTTTGTCACTTAAGAACCACTCTTTATCTATGATAGGATGCATCTTATATTCGATATCCGGATTATCCCCGCTCTCAATCTGTACATCAAATTAGTACAAACATATATTTAACAAAGACATCATAAACCAATAAATATGAAGGTTCAGCATTGAGAGTCGAGAGTGACCACACAACATTTATCGTGAACATGATTGCGTTGTCATGAAATTCTTTATACATAACATGGGAAAATTTCGCACACAAAATTAAAGAACATCAGATTAATCAATACAAAACATTCACCTGAATTTGTGAATCGGACTCCTTATTCAAACTCTACCCGGTCTACCCCAAATTAGTAGTAGCAACACTACCACTAATCTGGTCGATTTCTTTAGCACCCATGCCAATGTCGTAAAAAGTTGGACTAAAAATATCACTTTATTAATGAGCGGAAATAACTTATATATTTCCGAAGTTTATATACATTAACGGGGTGTTTGGGTGAGCTTATTTTTTAGACTTCAGCCATGTTAACAAATAAACAGAAACCGACCCGTTCACACGTTACCCAAACTGCCCATTGAGATATTGATGTTAGATTTCTGAATATCATATATAAATATGAATTACAAATGAGGAGGTCTATACGTATAGATCATGTTAATAAAACAAATTAGCTACTTCTACATGCTTTTTGTAATACGTTTACACAGATAAGTGTAAAAATTCATCATTTAAGTGTGACAACTTTGAGTGTCACACAATTGAGACTTTTTGCAGTAGAGAAATTTATATTTATCATCAAACTTAAAGATGTAAACCAAATTTCATGCAGTTGCAAGTGCCTATAGTTACTCTTGTGTTTTTATAACACTCGATAGCATGTATATGTGAGTAAAGTATAGAAGCATGATTACTTAAAGTGGAAACATCTTACAATTTTGTTCAATCTCATTAATGCAAAACCGAATTGTATGTACATACCAATCTTTGAGAGTTCTTCAAGAAAGCGGTGACTCTTTTGGCATTCTTTTTCAAGGAAGCATCTTTAAGCTCCTTCACCAATTCTTGCTAATTATTTAATTATCGTACAACATCTTTCAAAATACGCCTACACATCCATTGTCCCTGATATATTTTGCAATAAGGGGCATCTCTGCAACTCATGTTCCATGAATCTTGAATGAGAAAACAAACGTATCACATCCATTTAGAAAGAGGTCATTATATGAAGATGACCCTTACGCTGTGATCGTGTAATATTAAAGCGGTTGAGCTTAAACACGGATCGTTGTCCCAACGAGGGTTGAATTGATCTTGTCACTCGAGTCGTGAGTTATGTGAGATGAATAAGTTTGAAAGATGAGGTTTGGTTTTTGTTTACACTACGAAAATTTGTTTAAAACTTAAATGTAATTAAGTACGTGATTAAAAGAAATAAGTTTAACAAGAAAAGAAAACATAAGACTACGTTAAACTTTAAAGAAATGAAATTGAAATTGCTAAACGATAAGAGAAAGTAAACAAGAAAATATTTTTGGAGTTTTGTATTTAATTAATGAAAGAAAAGTTTAACTAAAGAAATGATTAAAGGATTAACGTACGAATACTATAACTAAATAGAAAACAAAAAAAACTAAGTTGAATAAAACTAAAAAGGTTTTTATAAATTTCGGCGGAGTTTCGTTTAGGAATGAACCCAACAAAACCCCACTCGATGAAACGATGAAGTTAATAAAAGCCTAGCTCGGCGTTTGAAAGAAATGATACTTGTAAATGAACAACGCAACTCGACACTAAACAAACTTAAAACTCGCAATCTTTTAGAACCTTACTCGCAAATTTAAGAAGAAAAGGACAGCATAACAATTCTATACTCGCAAGAAAGAGTTGCCAAGCTGATACTCGCAACTTTAGATGCTTACTCGCAATTCAGGTACCAAACTCGCAAAGTAAACTCGCTAAAAAGAAAAGTGATACTCGCTAACTACAATAATATGATACTCGCTAATATGAAAACGATACTCGCAACAAATAAAAACCATACTCGCTAATTCCAAAATGATACTCGCTATATATAAAAAAGAAATGATACTCGCTACCTTAAACTGTGATACTCGCTAGACTCAAAGGATGATACTCGCTAACTTTTATGTCATACTCGCAAAAATTTAAAGCCTACTCGCTAAAACTTAATTTGATACTCGCTATTAAAAGATCTTTTACCCCAACTCGCTAAACCCTAGAAACCATACTCGCTAAACACAAAAATAAGGCTGGAACGTTTTTATAACGTGAAACTAATGATTAAATCTAAGAAAAACTTATGAAAACTTATTAGGAAACTAATTTTAATCACTAAAAAGCTTAAATATATAAGTTAGCGACTCAAAAAGAAACCCTAACCCATTATTTTGAAATCATTCGAACCATAAACCATGCAAAGGTGGTGAAGTCTTTATAAAAGCTTTTGTAGTTTATTAAGATAGATGTAAATAAAGATTGATAATAACTAGAATAAGCTCAAAAAGATTTGTAGATGAAAAGAAAGATTAAGCTAGGAAGAAGATTTAAGACATGAAAAAATAAAGATGCATTAATAAAACTTACACTAAGACTCAAAATAAACTAAGACTCAAAAACTAACTTGTCTCAAAATGAAGCTAAGGGGTGCTATTTAAAGGAGCCAAGGAGGCTTCCTTTTTTACATCGTGTACGGTTTAGCCCCTATACTTTGCTAGTTCATGAAAGTTACACATAAACTTTAACACAACACTACTAGATGTTCTAAAAACTAAATATAAGTCTTGTAACTTGAGGTTGTGTGTTGACGTTTCTTCCAAAGGTCTTCAAAGACTTAAAAGTGATCACTTGCTCGAATTTGTGAAGCTTATCTTGATAATTATCTTTGAACTTTGATTAAGCATCTCTTTTATTTTCTTGAGCCTTTAAGAAATAAATTCGTCGTCATGGGCTTTTCTTAAGTAAATTTCATCATCGGCTTCACTTTCAAACTCTTTTCCACATCTCGTGCTCGTTTTAGGCTTTTTGGTTGATTTTCGTGTTGTTTTTGCAATATCCTTTCCTGCACAGCCACAAACACAAAAACACGATATCTTTGGCGTTTAACGTTAGTTTTTGGTCTTTTAGGGTCTGAAAATGGTGAATAAAAGGTATGTGAATAAGCACATACCACGCTGATGTGGCAGACCAAGTAGAACCATTGTTCCATGCATATGCAAAGTCAGGTAGTGTGAAGGGGCTTGTGGCGTATGTGAATTATGGACGTGTAGAGGACTTTACAACACTTGATGAAATGAGATTAATGTGTCGGGTGCTATAGTGTTGGCGAGGTATGGGGAGATATATAGAGGGGACATTATTGAGAATGCGTATGATGAAGGAGCAATAGGGGTGTTGATTGATTTGGATAGGAAGGATTATGGTGGGCCGGGGGAGATACAAAGTTAAAACTGATCTTAACCCAACCATAGTCCAACGGGTTGGTTTGGTTGTCGTGTTGTTAGCAAGTTGCCATAATAATCTGTAAATAACAAATATTCAAAAAAGTGAAGCATAATCTGTAAATAACAAATTTGCAGAAGTGATCAGCCATTTCATTAGATTGATTGAATGATAAAGGTAGCGTAAAAGAAAAAGAGAATATGTTTACGTAGGACCGAATTATATTAACTTGAGTTATATATTCGAGTTAGATCCCTTTTCAAGTGGTTTGTGCCAAAATTGACTTTAAGGGATTCTTTAGTCTTTCTAAGATATACGGTTGATAATTGAAAAGGAGAGAGAAGATAAGATGTTACCACGAATTGCAATGGATGAATCTGTAGGATGGTTAAGATTTTGAGCAAAAGCTTCAATTGAGTCGCCAAGATCCTGGCGTGGGCGCTTGCGAACAGATTCTCCTTTCGCTTCAGCTTTAGTACCTATTAAGAAAGTGCAGAGTTAGCAATTTCCAAGGGCTGATGTAGGTTGAGATCAGTTTTGGCTATGTGACGTAGATATAGTCGCAACTGGTCTCGCCATTTAATAGTTATGGAACCTTGCTCAGCCCAAAATGGTGTAACCTCAAATAATTACACCAATATCATTTTTGTTATTCTGGACTCATTGTTTTTTAATATACAAAATAAAGAAAACTCGAATTGAATGAACACGCATGTTGTTTTAACGACTACCATTTATATGTGTTTATTACAATATACCCACACTTTTCTACATCTCATTTTTTAATTAGGGGAAGTCAGTTAGCAATTTCCAAGGGCTGATGTAGGTTGAGATCAGTTTTGGCTGTGTGATGTAATGCCAGATATAGTTGCAACTGGTCTCGACATTTAATAGTTATGGAACCTTGCTCAGCCCAAAATGGTGTAACCTCAGAAAACTCGAATGAACAAGCATGTTGTTTTAACTACTACCATTTCTATGTGTTTATTACAATATACCCACACTCTTCTACATCTCATTTTTTAAATAAGCTACTGATCTACATAAATCATTGTGTTGCTATTTACTTTACTTATTGTCACTCGTCATGTCAAATTAAGGTGGTGTTTGGGATTGCTTATTTGCTTATCATTTTTCACTCGTCATTCTTTTCTTTATAACAATAATTATAATCTCATTGACTAAGTTCTTACACCGGGCTGCAATCAGGTAAAGTTCACACTGTGTTCATCAGTTTTTAAGTGTTGTCATTCAAGTTTGTTTAACAGGTTTAACTGCTCAGGTTCCATTTTTGCTTAAAAACCAACTTTATTTACAAAAAAATAGCTTGAATATGTTGCACGCTGTACAAAATGAATAAAGTAGTCTCAACTGTATATAGCGACTATCACTATATACAATTCAATTCAGACTTGCAGTTAGCTATCTCACACTATTAGCACAACACAAAAATCCAGTACCTTTGTTTGGTCGGACGTTACTGAGCCAATGTTTGTAAGTGCCCAAGCAGTCTCTGTTGTTTGGCTTCAGTTGAATGGCTAACAAAAAAGAGACACACGGTTAGTGTATGTACTATACATATAGATTGTGATGTAATTATTTAGACCGAAATAACCCATTAGTAAACTCCAAGGGCCATCAACCCTGAAATTCAGTTTATGATTTGGAAAATTTAAAAGTAAATATAAAAGATATGAGGCTAAGAGCAACAAAAAAGTTCCTATTAGTAAATTCCAGTGGCCATCACCATTGTTCTTGTGTGATTTACAATTGAATCTTTATATACAATAAAGCTTGCAAAATGTGCTCATATGGTATAACCCTGGTGCAATACTTGCGCATCTTGGTGGTCTATGCTCATATGGCCTGTCGGTCTCAAATATGACTCTTTTAAATTTGCATCCACCTCCTGTTATCCTTTCATTTAAAGTTTTGCCAGTAAAAGAAAAGAATTAGACGAATATAAAGATGGAAATGATTTTTAGGGAACTGAGTTTACACGTATTTGGTTCGAAATGGGTATTTTTATTAACGGGTCGATTTAGATTGGTTAACATATCCACCAGTTTTTCAGCATATTCAATTATAATCAGTAAAACACAAACTGTAATTATCAAATGCGTTGAAAATTGGTTTTGTTAAAAAAATTGCAGTAAAGTTGAGTTGTTACTTACTACTTATGTCTCTGGATGGTAAATCTAAAACTTTCGCACACACATTTTTATTGGCATGTACAGCCCATTTCTACATATTTAGAGGGATAGCAAAGTGGTTATTAAGTCGTAATTCAAGATAATAATTCAAGGTAGCACGCCATATCTTACTGTGGATAGATCTACACCAGACAGTTTTGCTCATTCCACCACAACCGGAATATAGATCTAATTGGATCAACTTTGATTTGTGGGATAAACATTGATAACTGAATCAAATAAAGATTACAATACCTCTTTGTTGTGCATTCATTTTCGACACACCGTTATGATGGTGCAAGTCTTGAAAGTGTAGAGGGTGTTTGGGAGTGTGGACCTGCAATGACAAAAAAAAAATTTTAGTCAGTTAGATATTATGCAACTCAGTCAAGGAGCATCTTAAAGTGAGATCTCGAGCAGCATGCAGTTAGCACATTATGCCTTTTTGCTCTTCCTGTGAATGTAGTTATATATGCTAAAGAAAAGGTCAATTATTTAAAGACTAAGCTTATCAAATATATATTACAATCACTTTTAGAATCTTACCTTAACAGCATGTAAAAGTTTAGGATCACCACTCAGATATTTTAGTATTTACCTTCCGTTGTTATTGCTCAATACAAAAGGTGTTCGTTCTAGATTTTGTTTGTAGTGTGTGTTTGATATAAGGATATAAATAATATCAACGAACATGGTTGTATGCCAAAATAAATGAAAACATTGTTTACTCTGTGCTTTCTTCAAGGATATATCTGAACATTAATGGGCAAATATGCTATCATCAATAACCAACCAAACGACTGCAAACCTGAAAAACAAACCATAACCTCACAAATCGAAACATTAATTAATAGACTACAAACACAACAGTACATATAATCAGGGGCGGACCCAGGCATAGATGCTTACAGAAGAGCGCAACAATTCTTTTATTTATAACATAAAAGCTGAATAAGCAGTAGATGCTTACAGAAGAGCGCAGACTTATGCAGTAGTATCTAATGAAATAATAATTAATTTGCCCAAGATGCATTAGCAATATTTGCTAATGTGAAAGATTTAGAGAAAAGTAAAAACTACTCACGCTGATTAGCAATATTTGCCAAGGCAACATTGTCGCCTGCAGCAGCTGTGACTGTACATGTTCTACATTCCAAACATTCTCCAGAGCATAGTCTGAATGTGAAAGAAGCTGATAACTTTCAAACCCAATGCATACTGTAACACAGTTAGCCACCATCACCCATGATGGAAAAGTGGATCCATAATTAATGTTTTTTGTTTAATATATCCGTCCTAAATGCATACATGATCATCTATGTTAATTGATTCCATAATGACATGATTTAATAAGAAAAACTAAATTTATAGGTAGAAAAAGGATAGTAATACCTCTGTCATAAACATGAGGGTTCTCTCTTTTCACATCATCACGTCTTCCTTGCAATATCTACAAACAACAATCAACTGAATTAAATTGAAACGAATTGAAACATGCCGCCTGTAACATATGCAACTGAAATTACTTTCATGTCCAACTGTGTGTTCATTTAGTGACAACGCCTGTCATTAAGTGGTTAAGAGTTTTGGTAACTAAAACCATAAGAAAATATAGAACAACTTAGATGTCAGAAAGATCAAATTTGTTAGAAAAAGAAAAGGACCTTTTCACCCTCGTCATCATTCGCAAATCTCTTGGAAATTTCTTCACTATCAGTTGCTAGTTGTTTCACTTGTACCATGTCTGTGTTTGATTCCAAAATTTGTTGGACTTCTTCTATTTTCACACTTTCTTCATTGTCACGGGGCGGGTCAAACTGGCACTCGGGTTGAGTTGACCTAAAACACTTATTGTATGTCCAAATAATAATCTGATTGGCTGAAATAGCCTTTTGTCTCATACATCAACATGCGTTTTAGATCTTTATTGTGATTAATTTTGTTTCTTTTGTCAACCATGCCATACATTCTTAGAAACTTAAAACCTATTAGAGTAAAGAAAAAGCCAGCAGACCAACCTTTTTGTTCTGAGGTATTTTGGCCTTGTGTTTTGCTATAGCAACAGCACGTGAGAACCCTCCAAGTGCATCAACTAAACCCCGTGAAGCAGCATCGTTTCCAGTCCATACTCTCCCTTGAGCAATCTTCTTCATTTTATCCACCTGCATTATATAATAATACTTGATTGCAAAACTGTGTGAGAATTGAGTACCTATAAGATATATATAATCAAGTGGTCACATACACTCATTGATCTTGAACTCGCTGCCTTGTCACGAAATTCTTTGTACATAACCTGTTTAGATTCCACAAAGAGTTTCTTTTCTTCAGGTCTGCACACACATATCAAAGTGGTTAAGATATACAAAATGTGGCCTCTCCGATAAGAAATTGTCGGGCAGTTAACATTTAGTAAATTGAGGATCCTTATACCTGAATGACCTATGAGATGAATTCAGCTCAGAAAATTGTCCTTTAGAAATAATTTCCTCGTTGTAACCAATCTTTTCATATAGTTTTCCCATGTCGAACATACCTGCAACACAAATAATGATAATATGTACTAAATAGTCGAGCACTATAACGGGGTCAAAGACATTTTACGTAGCTTACCAACAACTTCAGCAGTTTTAGAATCCAATTCTGAAAGACGGAAAGACGAAAGATGGAAGACGGAAGGTCCAGTGCAAATATTTAAAAAATGGATGATAACTGAGCCAGTAGAGAAGAGAGAAGCACTGGAAAAGAAAGACTATCGACACAAATGAAAGTGTAAGAGCTATCATGCTTAAACATAGTCATGAGATAAATACCTCACATTCAAAAATTATATAAAAGAACTGTTTCTAATAAACTAAAACCTCGAACTGTTCCTGATAAACTAAAACCTCCTCGAATCAAACCTAACTCTAAGCTGAATAAAACCTATAACTTTCAAACCGAATTGCGGCAATGTTATCGGAAGAATTATAAATTAGAACTTCTTCAAGTACCAATGTTATCAGAGCATTGCTTCAAGTCTTGTCTCTTTTGCAGCATGTTTTAGTTTCTCTACAGAAGCAAGTCCAATCTTCCTAACGCCTTCTCTCGACAAACCTATTCTGAAATATCAAAGAAGGTATATAGATCAGATTTAGGTGTGTTTGGTAGCTTCAGTTATACACTTCTACACCTCAAGCTAAATGCTCCTGGTCCTATTGAGTATCTCAAGTTTCAAACACAATGCAAAACAATCTACCATGCTTCTATTGAAACTAAAAAATAAATAGTACGTTTTGTTATACGTTTATTGTATATGGTGATTAAGCGTACCTGGATACGATATTAGCAATTGGATTGATGATGTAAAATAAAAACACAACATGTAATTGAATTGTAGTTAATGATCAAAACTTGAAACACAGTTGTAACATATAAAAAAAGTACATTAGAGGAGATGGTTGAGGAAAAGATGATATTACGTACCTATATGAATGGTAACCATGTTCCCAACTGATCAAAACACAAACATAAATTAGTACTATTAAAATCAACAAAAGATTCGGTATATATACATTATAGAAACATGAATCAAAAGTTATAAAACTGAAAACGAAAAACTAAATTGAATATTAGGGTTTTGAGAAAAAGGTTTCATATGAATGATATTAGGGTTTGTCACTAATGAATGAATAAAATACGGTATAATTTTTTGGGAGGTGTATATATTAAAAATATTGGATTTTGTCTGCTAAATATTTAGCAGTATATCTAATTTGTTAAAAAAAAATTGGGAATGGAATTTAATAAAATTTTGTTGATTCAACCATGATCACCATTACACTTTCAACTTCAACATGCCATTATCTATATACTGGATCAAAACTAATGATAAGAAATTCATACCTTTTAGCATAAGGTTCATGAATAAAGATTTTTACTTGTTTCTGTAAACATTACTCATAAGAAACAATACTTTTGTATTAATTGCATATGAGGTGACAAAAACCCTAAACAAAAATCAACAATGAATCGCACAATTATAATCAAAATAAAGAAACTTATTGGAAATCAAAGATACCTGATTAGATATTAACGGGTGTATAATCAGCAGTTATCGCGTATCAATATCTTCTGTAACCTTATCAGCACGATAAATATGACTATTGTTGTTGTGATTAAACTCTGTATATTTAACTTCGAATAGATACTTTCTTCCAATAATCTAATTTAGCTCGTCTGGAAAGTATTGCTCAATATCCATGCCCTGTTCCTCCATGATCTCCCATGCTGTTAGATTAGTCATCTTATGCACGTTGTTATCAAAAATAATAACTTGGGCAGAACCACTTTCGTCGAATATGCGGACAATGACCTTGAACTTTAAAATATAAACAAACGTAAGTTACTATTATTTAATAATCAATGTTCAAAGATATCTGGTAATATATTTTAATAAGATATATTTTCTACTTGGATGCAACTGCATATGTTTCTCCATGCTTCTTGCGGTGCCACAATTGTTGCCTGTTTCTTGAACTTGTTGCCTTTGAAGCAATTGGTGTCACTCTGGTGCTACACGATTTGCATGTTGTATACGCCCAACCACTATCATACTGTATGCTATGCACCGTTGCATACACGACACAACACGAATCCTTAATTTGTAAGGAAATTGATGCGCGTGGATTGCAACACGCACTACGTTTTACCTCTCGAGGGATCTCGATAAGCTTGCAATCCCCACCAGGCAGTGTACCTGACCGATGTAGTATAGTGAAGTGGCAAGTACCAGGGGATTGATCATTCTCTCACAGGGAATAGTGTTCGTTAGGTTAAAAACTACTCTAATCTAGGTCTAAGGGTGGAGGAAGATTCTTTTTGTATTTTTTATGTTTTATGAAAGCAGTAAATCTCTGGTTTTGGAGGATATATCACGCGGTATAATTAGGTTCTGGTTCGCAAGTGGGAGTTATTCGAGTCACATCAAGTTATTCAGTTTCAGGTAGTGACCAAAGCAAGTAATACGTAACGGTTTCATAAAAATTCAAATTAGCATTAGTATTAATTCTGTAATTAGCATTAATAATTTCCTATTCATTTATTTAGCATTTGTACTCAAACAAGTACAAAAGTCCAATTAAATTAGTATTAATTCTGTAATTAGCATTAACGGTTTCATAAAAATTCAAACAAGTACAAAAGTCCAATTAAATTAGTATTAATTCTGTAATTAGCATTAATAAATGACATGGGATTTTACGAGGTATTACATATAGTTTCAAAATTTTACAATTATATATATAAAAAACCTTATCCGATTAATCTCTGCCTAACCGATTAATCTCTAGGCGGTACCCGGCCACCCAGCTACCGCCTAACTATTTTTGCAACCTTGTATTTTGTTAGTATTTACGAAATAAAAAAATATATCTATTAATCTAACATTGTTAGTTTTTTTTTATCTTCGTAAGATTGCAAAGTTGTGATTATACAAACTCGTTTAGTGCCATATTTTTAAACTTTAATTTTTGGCGGTGTAATTTATCATTATTTGTGCAAAATACTATAACTAAAAACTTAATAAAGCTTGTTTGTGTTATGGATAATTAGTGGATGTCCATATAGCCCATAAGAGGCCCACGACCCAGTTAGCTATTAGGGTTTTTACCCTACTATTTATCTTGTATATACCCCATGTATCTCTGACATTATAGATTAATAATAAGAATATTGATTCCCTCAATTCTTGTTCACAACACGTTATGAGCACACTCTATTTTTTTTATCTCACCGAGGTATGTCTTCGTACTCTATGCATATTTTGTATCGATTGTTACTGGTGAGTATTAAACTTGCATTGTTTACATAGAAACTATCATATGCTAGATTTCATTAGGCTTGAAATTAAATATAAAAGAAAATCACGGTTCCTAGCGGTTCGATATTAATAATTTTGAGACCAGATATAATGTGTTTTACGATAATGATACGCAAGTATTATCATGACCAGTTTTTCTATACCTAAACTGAAATTGAGTTTAATTTGTTTTTTCAATTCCCATTACGTACGTAAACATAGATTTTTTTTCTTTTAGTGTTTAGAGCTAAATTTTAGTTATTTTCTTACTGTTAAAAGATGCGAAATTTTTGTTAGTGATTATCTAATATAGTTTGATCGAATGATTATAATTGTCTTTTAATTGATTTGTGGACTCTTCGAATGATACTCCAAGGGTGATTAACTTATAAAACTTGTTATACGGACTAATTTTGATTAATATGAATTTTATATTTGTTTAAAAGAAAAAAAGAAAAAAAATCGAACATTTTTTTATGAGGTCAATTTCAGAATTGTACTAGAATGCACTCGACTACATCGTTTCTATATAATTCTTATAATATTGAGTTTAAACAAAACTGAGTTTGTGGTTTAAATGTTTTGAGATCTAAGATCTATGTTCTATATGCCCAAAACACATGCACTTTAGGTAAAATATTTAGTTAAATAATGCAAGGAACTGAAAGAAGGAAGTGACAGTTAATAACTTCCTTTAGTTGTCTCATAGCAATTAGCATTTAACATTCACGTTGATATACATTAAAGCGGTAAATGGTTTGCCTATACCTTGTGCTAATTGTGCTAATTGAAGTTGGCCGTATTTGAGTAGATATATGATTTAATGATTATGTTTCGTTAAATTCATTGATTTAATATAGCTTGATTTATTTAATATGAGATTAGTATCAATCCTAGAATTGTTGAGATTTGATTGTATAGTTGCAGTTTTTGATACCTTATTTATTTGTATGTTAGCTTGGCTATAAGTATAGATTACGGAGTATATATATTTTCTTATGTCTTTTGAGAGTAAGAAGCCTAATCTAGTATGGATGCCTATCATTAGCATTATAACACCCTAAGTTCTACTTTGTCACCAAAATATTTAATCTGGAACAAGACCTAAATGGTATTTGATAAAATGGGGAAACTACATAATAATCTAAGACATATGTATAATATTAATCAACACAACAATTATCCTAAGCTAATATATATAACACGTCTACAAGTCAGTATATAGACCGAATTTTTTTTTATCTTATAGTACACAATTAAAATACACTTGAACCAAGCCTAGATATTTAGTAAATTGAAAGTGAAACTTGGTCTTCCTTTGACTCCATCATACTCGGCCTTTCTCCCATATTATATTCTGAAAGTTGGTTTCTTATCCTCACCATTCGTATAACATTCTCACACTCACAAAACCCTAGAAAATAAAAGTGACGGCATATAATCCTCTATCAAAAATTCGATCACAAGGAGGCTGTGGAAAGGTGTTTTGAACGTGGTATTCTAGGTCGACAAGGCTGTGTTGCTGGTCGTTGTATTCTGGTCCGAAGTGGTGGTGTTTGAGCGTGGTATACTGATTCGAGGGGTGTTGGATTTCTGGGATTCAGATTGGTGTTGGTTGCTTTATACTCGGTTGGTTCGGTTCTGGTCCTTGTCCGTCTTTCATTTCGATCACGCTTCAAGGGGTATTCGTATCACTTTAACTTGTTCGTTTTCCTTCCATTGAATCTGTATAAAACGTTCTCTATTAAACTAACATGAATCGGTAAAACATACATGTTATACGTGGTAAATCTCACATGAAATGATAAAACACGTTACATAAAATGATAGATGAGAAATTTACATGAAATCATAGAACCTATCTCATGTTGGAAAATTTAGTGCACTTGAGGGATCAAATCATACTTGGAAATGGGTTTGGAGGTACGGAGTGTACACCCATAAGTCCCTGATTACCCTGACTGAAATAGTGGTTAAGCAGTGATACTGCAGATAGTGCGATATGTTTCAGCAGATAGTACTATGATCCTGCTGATGGGTGTTTCAGCAGATAGTACTATGTTCCTGCTGATGGTTGCTTCAGCAGATGTTCCTGCTGATAAGCAAGGATTCTGCTGATGGAGTACTGGATAAGATTGTAACTGACTTGACTTATTCAATTCAGTTACATCTGCAATCATGACCACGTTTAATTGGTCTTGTAACAACTATTTAGTGGCTATAATGGGGATAATCATGTAGAGATTAATGGGCCGATTAATTCTCATGATTCCATTTGACTAGCCATGAGTATCTTCCTATATATAGGAATTCTAATAAGCATGAAACACACACAGGAACATAAACACTAAGATACGCAAGGGTTATTGATTTGTGCCTAATTCAATAACATACATTTGGTCTTATCCCAAGTAGATATTCGTGATACCCAGGCATTAGGGTCGAATAGTTTACTTTGGAAAGTGATAACACGATTCCAAGTGATATCCGGTAACCTTAATTGGTACGTAGTTAGGCTATTGATTATTTTACCCTGTTCTAGG
>LBNU01036526.1:63548-92256 GCA_014162995.1 Artemisia annua | reverse complement strand
GATTCCTACGCAGATCTTAGCAATCTGCCAAGAACACTTATGAGGGAATATACTTATGTATTTCCCAGTGATTGAGTGGAAACTCCTGCCAGGGTCAACATCAAACAGCCCTGAAAGCAGGTCACTTCGGTAATCACTTGTGGATTACGCTTAGTGATCATGGCGGTTTCAACACGGTCTACATTCGTGGAGTGATCTCCAGCGACTCACCTAATCGTTGGGGTACTACGGTATGTCAGTGAATGCCCTCTCGGGGGTATCCGATTAGGAACGGCCTTGGCAAGGTTTAGAGAAAGTTTTCACACTATGCTGTTAACAATCTCTAAGTCCGAACCTGTAAGTGCCGGACGTATTATTGCTAACTGTCTTATGCAGGAATTCTTGGCGAATGTTGCTGATTGCTGAAAAGATGCAGATCCATCACCTCATGCTCACACCTCAACAACACAACTTATGATAACATGATCATTTGATGGGCCTCAACAATGCTTCCACAACTCTGATGCTGAAGATCATGTTTCTGAAAAGGTGTGAGCATGCCAATGCTAAGATATCGACATCACATTGATAATGGAACTGAGTTTGTTACACCCAAAAACTAATCCTTGATGCATACTCTCCACAACAAAACACCATGTGAGCTGATACTTGGCAAGAAACCGGATCTCACTTTTCATCAAATGTGCGGTGCTCTATACTATCCAACAAGTGACAGTCAAGATCTGGGAAAACTCAAAGCTAAAGCAGACATTGGATTCCTCGTTGGGAATGCACCAGATCGCAAGAGATACCAAATCTACAACAAACGAACCCGATAAATCTTGGAAACTATTCACGTCACATTCAATGAGCTGACTGAGCAAACGGCTCCTGTACACATCAGTGCATGACCCGCGTCTAAACTTTTTTCACCTGAACCAATCTGTTCAGGTCTTGTACAGAATCTCACTCCTGCATGTACCATATGTACCACCTACCGTTAAGGATTTGGAGATCTTGTTTGATCCAATGGTTGATGAATATTTTGAGCCGCCAACTGTTGATACACCGGTACCACCAGCAGTCACAGCTCATGTTCCAAACGATCCAAATGGTCTATCTTTTCATATTTCAATTGCTCAAGATTCTCCATCAGCAAGTCACTCACCATCATCATCATACATTCAATCTCCTTCGGTACATCAAGGCACTGCAGTCGACAATTCTTTTGAAGTAAATCCATTTGCTCCACCTGATGATGCTCTATTCAAAAACACATTTGCTCCTGAATCTTCATCTGAGGCATCTTCTTCAGGAGATCTTAACACGGTTACATCAGTTTCCTACCCACAACCACATGATCATCACTGATAATGGACCAATAACCATCCGATTGTGAACATTATTGGGAATCCTTCTCAACCGGTGTTCACACGAAGGCAACTTGACACACATGCCTTGTGGTGCTTTTATAATTCCGTACTATCCAAAGTCGAGCCCGAAGATTTCAAGACTGCTATATCAGATGGCTGTTGGTTTAATGCGATGCAAGAAGAAATTCATGAGTTCTATCGACTTGAAGTATGGGAATTGGTACATCCTCCAGATTGCGCATTAATTATAGCTCTTAAGTGGTTCTTCAAAGTAAATCTTGATGAGCATCATGACGTTCTGAACACAAGGCAAGGCTTGTTGCTAAAGGATATCTTTTATTCTGGTTGTTTGCATTGAATCTATCAGAATATTCCACACCAATGCTGCAAGTCAGAACTTGACAGTCTATCAAATGGATGAGATGATTGCATTTCTAAATGGAGAGCTGAATGAAGTTGTTTATGTCAGTCAACCTGAAGAATTTGTGGTTCTTGATCGTCCTTCCCATATCTACCATCTGAAAAAGGCCTTTCTATGGCCTAATGCAGGCTCCTTCGGCATGGTGTGATATACTGTCAATGTTTCTTCTGGCAAAATGGATTCTCCAAAGGTGTGGTGGAAAAAGTGGAAAAGAGGGTTGTGGAACTTTTCTTCGTAAGAACAGAATTTCAGCTGGCAGATTTCTTCGCAAAGGCACTCCCGGGAGAACGGTTTCAATTTATTCTCTTGCTACTTGGTATGAAGAGTCTTTCGCCAAAATCACTCAAAAGTCTTCACGAAGAGAATGAGGAGTAATGGATTCGCTTCGCATATCCCTGTATATATCTTATTAAATCAAAAAGAAAATACAAAAATATAAAACCTATAAAAACCATAAAAATCTGAAAAACATAAAAATACCAAAAATAGTTCTTCCTTAGGCATGTCTTCTGTTTATCGATAACATTTACGGTTCTAGAAATGTCATTCAACAATGGCACGGAACTTTAAATGAAGCTCGAGCAGAAGTTTAAAATGAATAAGTAAAACATGTCTTTATGGCTTACAGTTACTTCAGACTGTAACCCGGGCCTAATTTTATGGCTTGCAGTTATTTCAGACTGTAACCCATTCGTAAAATTAAGGTTTGCTATTACTTCAGATAGCAACCTGGTTTTCAAAATGAGGAAAACACGTCGCCAAAAGGACGGTTCTTCCTAACAACGGATGAAATTCATCCGGGCATGGATTACTTTACATCCGTGCACTCCCGAAATTTTGTACGCCTCAGTGCATTATTTCTTGTTAAAGAAGAGAAGTCTTCTTTTTATCGCAAATATTTTCCCTTTTATGATTTTTCTGGAAAGTATTTGTGAAAAACTTGGTGGTACCATGAGTTTTTGTAAATCAATCAGAACTTAATCGTTTCTTAAAATCACTCAATCAATGACAAATTTTCTAAAATTTTTAATGATTCATTGATTGAGGGGGAGAGTGATTTCAAAATCTTATAAATAACCACAACAAGCTTTTGTGCTCATAATCGGCAGTAAATAAAGAATGTGTTTCTCATGTTATGTGTCAACATATGAATTTTTCATGAGTTTCTCGTAAATCTCTAAATCATTTCAAAACTCATCATTTTCGACACATAACGAGTAAAAGTTTCGTCTCATTTTCAGAATATGCGTAAATCATTCCACATTTTTCTCCCAAACTTGTTTTAACTTATTTAAATCAATTGGGATTACAAAATCTCAATTGACTTGAAATTTGTGATCGGGGGAGAGAATGTGATTTATGTAAAGAAATCTAATAAAAATGTGATGTTTTGGAAACTAATGTATGCTCTCCCATATGTGCCAAACTCTTTTATATATGAAAGCACATATTGAGGGGGAGCAAAATGGCTTTCGGTGAACAAATGGATTTGGCATCTCATGTGAGCGTGACTCAGTATTGACTCAATGAATTGACGAAACATTTAATGTCATGAATCGAAAGGATTAGTCCTGGCCGGGTAATAATTTCAAGCTGGTCTAACCAGTGATGTAAGCGTGTCTCGAAGAGGACTGATCTAAGTAGAAAGTACCGTTTCGAGAAACTCTTCTTAGATATATACTTTGATGGGTCTAACTTCCTTTTTAAGGAATGTTAACAACTTCAAGTTAGTTATTAGGGCTAGTTATCACCTAAAAGCTGATAATGGATCCCTTTAACTAAGCAACGTAAACGTGTCCCTAGGGTATATGTCTATTAAGAGTGGATCAATTCAAAAAGTGCAACTCACCCCGACATGTGCAAATTTCTATCAAAAACCTATGAGCACATGTTAAGGGGGAGCATTTGAAAATCATAAAACTCTCAAAGTGTTAGCAAAAATGTGTTTCTTAATCATGAACACTTTGAGAGAATTTTCAATGATTTGGTCGATGGCAACATAGGATAGTCATGAAGTTATAAGGTGGCTAAGGTTAGGAAAACCGTCCTATGATCCGCCAGAACCGGAGGGATCTACCCAAGGACAATACCGAATAGATAGTATTAGAAAGTCCTTAGGTATGATTATGAAAAAAGGAGATAAATGAGAAAGGAGAAAGAAGGGGTTGAAGAATTAAAAAGAAATGAAATGAGAAAGGGTGAAAAGAAATAGCCCTCCCATTATTCAACCTTAGGGCAGAAACCGGGTTCAATTCATATGCTACTGATTGTTACTAAGGTAACATCGGTATTGAAGACAAGACGTCATGGACCCAGTGACGCACTGCACTAAACCTTCTAACCACTCAAGTTCTCTCAAAAGAGCTTGTTTCATTCTCACGGGGAACCCTGCATAATCTATCGACCGCTCATTACGAGCTATGTTGATATTGAAACAGGAGACACCGCTCCAGTCTCCGACGACCAAATAATGCACTTATCGAGTCTAGAGCCACGAGATGCATCAAAAGATCTCATAGGAACACGTGCTACTTCTACCTTGGTTGGTCAACATTAAGGACACCAATGGTAACTTTATGAGTCCTACGCAGATCTTAGCAATCTGCCAAGAACACTTATGAGGGAATATACGTATGTAATTTCCAGTGATTGAGTGGAAATTCCTGCCAGGGTCAACATCAAACAGCCCTGAAAGCAGGTCACTTCGGTAATCACTTGTGGATTACGCTTAGTGATCACGGCGGTTTCAACACGGTCTACAGTCGTGGAGTGATCTCCAGCGACTCACCTAATCGTTGGTGTACTACGGTATGTCAGTGAAAGCCCTCTCGGGGGTATCCGATTAGGAACGGCCTTGGCAAGGTTTAGAGAAAGTTTTCACACTATGCTGTTAACAATCTCTAAGTCCGAACCTGTAAGTGCCGGACGTATTATTGCTAACTGTCTTATGCAGGAATTCTTGGCGAATGTTGCTGATTGCTGAAAAGATGCAGATCCATCACCTCATGCTCACACCTCAACAACACAACTTATGATAACATGATCATTTGATGGGCCTCAACAATGCTTCCACAACTCTGATGCTGAAGATCATGTTTCTGAAAAGGTGTGAGCATGCCAATGCTAAGATATTGACATCACATGGAGACGATACTAATCAAAGACGGCTTAATGATGCTCTTTTTGGATGATGAACACGAAGTAATGTCAAGTATCATCCAACACTCCATACAAGCTGTATTGAGTATGGAAAGATGACTTGAAGCTACTCTTTTGGATGATGAACACGAAGTAATGACAAGGATCATCCAACAATCTATACAAGCCATCTTAAGTTCACTGCTGAAAGCACAAAGTTAATGAAGAATCAACGGGCTACGAGCTACAAAGAAATCTACAAAGATTTAGATGCTAGAGTTCTTAATTTAAATTTCCGGGGTGACCTCCCTTAGGGGGAGTTTGTTAGGAATACGTTTTTCTATAAAAGGTTCGGTCACTCCGAGTAATGTATTAGCGTCATGTAGCTCGTAGTATTTATCATAATAAGGTAGTTGTTAGTTTAGTTTAAGTAACACCGTGGAAGAAGGACGGGTCTTTACCCACTGTATGCCTGATCCACAGCTCGAAGGAGAGCGTTTATTGTAATTATAAATACCCTTTCCCACCCAAGGGAAAGGGTTGGAGCTTCTAATCATATGACTATTTTTCTCTTCACTTTCTCTCTCAAGAACTCCCAACTCTCTCTCTTTCTCTCTCTAAACTCTTCCTCTTATTCTCGTCTTTCTTACTTTGATCTAACTAAACACAAGAACCATATATGTTATGATTTAGAGTATCCTACACTTATACCAAAAACCCTAAACCCCTAACTACTTAGTATAATATTACAATTGATATATACCTAAACCCTAACCCTAAACCCTAGGTATAATATCACAACTGAAAAGTGATATGATCAATGGTGGAGATGATGATGGTTTAATATCATAAGTGATATATACCTACACCCTAAACCCTAACTACTAAACCCTATGCCAAAAACCTTAAACCCCTAACCACTAAACAATATACCAAAAACCCTAAACCCTTACCCACTAGTATAATATCACAAGTGATATATACCTAAACACTAAACCTTAAACCCTTAACCACTAGGTATAATATCACAACTAAAAAGTGATATGATCAATGGTGAAAATGATGGTAGTATAATATGACAAGAAGGGGTGGAGGCACATGCTGTAGTATTATGGGGGGGGAGGATATCTCGTTTTCAGTACGCATATATCTTCACCAAAGGTTTTCCAACAACTTTTTTTCTTGAGTTTCGCGCCAGTTTGAACGTTCGAAGGCCTCCTGTTCGAACTACGGGGAGTATTACCCAGTCGATATATGCTTGCCTAAAGCCCATTGTTTATTGTGTTATGTTTACTTATGGGCTTTGCCCATGCTAGCTATATTACATTGCAAGTTATGTACTCTATTTAATATCGTTAATGATATTGATTCATTATGAGGAATTACCAAATATAATAGTGCTACGGTGGTTGCTTTGAGATTTTTTCTTTTCTCATACACTCAGGAGGATTCTTTGAACTTTTCTGATTGAGCAACCACTAAAAAGGTCTTGTGGCCGTAAATATAGAAATGTAGCAAGTCTTTTCAATCACGTATCTAACATGTTAAATTGTTAATGCATATTCATATAAAGACCTAAAACATATCCTCGATCGCAAACCTAAATCAATGATCACTCTTTTCCTTTTTCCGTACCATTGTTTCTGACCTTTTGACCAATTAATACATGCAGTTTGAATCCGTTACAACATAGACACAAAATTGTGTAAATCTTTCCCCTTTTTTGAAAGGTTGACACAAATCTTTCAACGTTGTTTGCACCTACCCAAGAGTAAATTGCAGAAATGGTCCCTGTGGTTTGATTAGATTGCACGTGTAGTCCCTGGTCTTTCGAAATTGCAAGCGGCGTCCCTGTGGGGAAATGTTGGCTCCGTTTTGGTCCCTGGTTTTAACCGGCGTTAAATAGATTTCGTTAAAAGTTACACGTTAGCCCTTTTGGCCAACGACCGTTGCAGCGTTCACCCTTTAAACTAACGGCCGTTTATAATTTAAAGTTTTCGGTTTAATTAAACTTTTTTTTATATACATTGTTATAAAAACATATACGTTTTTATATATGTTTCTATATACATTTTTATACACGTTATTATATACGTTTTTTTATATAAGTTTTATATGCTTTTATATACGTTTTTATATACGTATTTATAAAAATATATACGTTATTATATACATTTTTATAATGTTCTTATATACTTTTTATACATGTTTATATACGTTTTATACGCTTTTATATAGGTTTTTGTATACGTTTTTATATACTTTTTTGTATATGTATATGTATATATACGTTTTGTATACGTACGTTTTGTATACGTATATAGACGTATACAAAAATGTATATATACGTATACAAAAACGTATACAAACATATATAAAAACATATTAAAAGTATATAAGAATGTGTATAAAAACATATATAAACACATATATATATTTTTATAAATACGTATATAAAAGCGTAGAAAAACGTATATAAAACATATATAAAAAGTATATAAAAACATATACAAAAATATTTAAAAAGTATATAAGAACATGTATAAAAAGTAAAAAAAAAAAGAGTATATAAGAGTGTATAAAAAAAAGTATATAAGAACGTCTATAAAAACGTTTATAAAACATATGTATAAAAACGTATATAAAAGCGTATAAAACGTATATAAAAAGGTATATAATAACGTATATGTTTTTATAAATACGTATATAATAATGTATAAAAAGTATATAAGAATGTACACAAAAACGTATATAACAACGCGTATAAAAATGTATGCAAAGTGTATACAAAAACGTATATAAAAGTGTATAAAAACTTATATAAAACTGTATATGTTTTTATGTCAAAAAACTTTAATCAAACCGAAAATTTTAAATTATAAACGGCCGTTAGTTAAAAAGGATGAATGCTGCAACGGTCGTTGGCCAAAAGGGCTAACGTGTAACTTCTAACGGAATCTACTTAACGCCGATTAAAACCAGAGACCAAAACAGAACCAACATTTCCCCACAGGGACGCCGCCTGCAATTTCGAAAGACCAGGGACTAAACGTGCAATCTGAGCAAGCCACAGGGACCATTTCTGCAATTTACTCCCTACCCAATATTAAACTTGAGACCACTCATATTTCAATGATGATAATCACAAGCTTTTGACTATTTGATAACCCCGAGTAAAGTGGCTAGAAAGAAAGTTGAAAAATAAAATGTTAGAAGTAAAAATAAATTTTTAAAATTCTATCGTTGTTATGCACAAACATAACTTTTGATGTGAAATTCTAAAAGAATTACAACTTTGATATAATATTAGCAAAATCTATTTTTATTTAATTTTCTATAAAATAATATGATATAAAGTGTGAATGGAAACAAGTTTATGGAGGCTTATAACAAATCGATCTTTTAAAACATGCTATCTTATAAAATAAATTTTGTTTGTCACATAAGGTAAACTTATTTATAAGTTGGCTTGTATGATGTCAAGCTAATTGGAATGTGTAGAATCTATAGTAAATCAAATTAGTTAAATACTTTTGAAAATATAATAAACGAACATGTACCGAATAGATGTTGAATGTTATTTGATTTATTTTCATATCCTTTTGCAACAATAAGCCTCAACTTTGACAAAATCACCAACACCTCCATAAAATATAAACTTCATCTTTTAGGTTATAAGATATACTCTATTCGTGCCATATTAAATGTACAACTGAAAATGAAGAAACTTTTAGGGATGTTACTAACGACACTATCAACCATGAAGTGAAACATGAAGTGAACCACTTATTAATATACAATAAACGTAAAAAAGTGGACACTTATTATAATATGGAGAGAATAAACTCTAACTCTAGCTCGAGCCAATTTCAACATGGTTTTGAAAATGACACCGGGTCGGTCGGTTTAATTGGTGTGGCCACCGGTTTGGTGTGGCGCTAAGAACCATTCTGAAACTAACCGTCGAGGGCCGGAAAAAACCATTGAATAGGATTGGGCGGTTTTTTTTCTTCATGTTTTTTTGTCACGCAAATAATGAGTGTGTTCTCTATTTTTAAGTGTCTAAACCCTGTAACATGGACATTGTAAGAGAAAAAGTAAAACTGTAAGAGAAAAAGTAAAAGAGAAGATTGTTTAAAAGAAAATGCCAAAACACGCGACCAATAAAAGAGAAATTACCTTAAATACCTAAAAGTTATGATCGTTAGATGTTATATGGCTCTATATTTCTTTTATGTTTCAGTCCATGAATATTACAAGTAATGGGTATGTTTAGCACGGAGCGGTGTGGAGCATTTTGGAGCGGAGAGCGGAGAGCGGCGAGCAATGAGCATTTTGATTTTTGCACTCGTTTGGCAAAAGAGCTGTGAGCTTTGCTATTTTTTAAAAATGCTCATTTTCACAATGCTTCTTTAAGAAGCGGTGAGCATTGAGCTGTGACTACTGCTCACAGCTCACTGCTACTGCTCGCTACTACTTTAACAAACACACCCATAATCTCTAGTATTCAACTGTTCATTCCGTCTCAAAATAATTGTTCAGTGTTCTTTTTTTTTNCATTAATATATTTTGCATCAAGTATTATATAACATACAGTAAAATAATTAATGTCAAAGTTAAAAAACAAATATTTCAAAAAGTCAAAATGAACACTTATTTTAAAATGGAGGTAGTAATATTTTACTTAGGCTGTGTTTGGTAAAAGTAGCAGTAGCAGTGAGCAGTAGTTGTTTTTTAAATAAAAATGTTTGCTAACATAGCTGTAGCTGTATTTATTTATATGTAAAATGACGTAAAAGGACATATACATATTTCAATAGAAAATTCTCTAAATAAATAATAAAGTTATGTTTACATGCCGGACATTTCATAATACCGTTATACACTAGTAATGTACTACCGACGACGTGCATTCCATATTGAAGTGGCAATATCATTGTGAATCTGTTTCATCTCGGCAGATGTTGCATTAGAAATATCATCATTATTTGCATTCGAGCCACGTACGTCACGAAGTTCTTCACCTCCCATGTAATCTGGATGTTGTTCAAATGTTGTGAACACCATGTCTTCTTTATCATTATTACGAATGTAATTATGCAAGGCGAATGCGGCCGTAATTACATCGAGTTGAGTTTTCACACTGTATTTAGGCAGTTTACCAAGTATCTTCCATCGTTTTTTCAATATTCCAAATGATCTCTCAATCGCACTTCGTAGAGACGAATGGGAACGATTGAAACTTTCTTGCATGTTATTAGGCGGCTCATTTCGAAACTGTGATTTACGGTATCTGGTCTTTGGATATGGAACCAAATATCCTTTTCTATCCGGATACCTTTATCCACTAAATAATACTTACCTGCTTATAATATAAAAGTTAGTGCCTTTGAAAATTTAGAATACAATATAATAGGCAATTAAATTTACCTTCGGGTGGTTTTGAAAAGTTCATTGATGATTGTTAATGGCACTGAGAAATACACGTGTGTCGTGTGCAAAACCCTCCCATCCAACTGATATAAAGGTAAAGCATAAATCAAAGTCACACGATGCCATCACATTGAAAGTAGGTAACCCTTTTCTACCTATGTAAGGCATTTGTTCGCTCTCTGGGATGCACGCCCATATATGTATGCCATCAATACAACCGATGCAATCCTACAAAAATATAAGATGATCACGATATGGAATGAAAATCATAAAATTTAGAAAGCAAAAAAAAACCATCTGAATACCTTAAAGTATGGTATGTATATGTTATCATTCATTATTTTAGCAGGTGTTTCTTGAAAGGTTGGATCCTTCGGCTTAATCATCTCACAAGCTAGACCATGATAACCTTTGGATCTACCAGTTATCGCCTCTAGAACTTCATGAACGCTCTACTGATGGTCTCTCCAGAGCATTGAAAATGCTCACTAACATCCCTATTCGACACCCCTAACGCAAGTGTGTACACAAATATTCCCACCTTCTCGACAACCGTCATTCTATCACTCGACTTTAATACGTGCCTTGATTCTAGTTCCCCACATAGTTTTAGAAACACATGTGAATGCATTCTAAAAGCATTCACAGAACGGATATGATGACCATTTAATACCTCATTCATCCAAGCTTATCCTGTTTGAGGTGATGTCATGCATGGTTCCTTGTACATATACTTATAGTAGTATGCAGCAGCAATTTTATACGAGGGCCATGACTCCATAATTGAGCGTACACAATCATGTTTTCTTTTTTTTCTGTATTCTCTCGGTATCCATATTGATTGTGTTCACCTATACAAGACCAAGCATATGTAAAATACAAAATTAACAAATAACATCTCGTAGTTTGTTCATATATCAAGGCATAAAATAGCATAAAAAGAGAAAATCAACAAATTAAATTACATTGAAAATTAACAATAAAACAAATTTTTGTTCAAATACTTCATTAACCATGCAAAATAACATAAACTATCCGAATAAAACGTAACATAACAAACTAAAAACAGGATGTCCATATCATGCATCATTGGCCACATAGAAAAGAAAAGCTTATTCGCATCAATCTTGCTTATGTTGCAACCACTTTAGCCTAGAATCATGACTCCGCATATTCAAAAACAATTCTCGTGTGACAGCATCTTTAAACAAATCCATAGCAAGATAATAAAGAGGACTATCATCTGCTATCATTCCACCATCTATCATGCCATTAAGGACACTCATACACCTACTAGCACTGTAAGGATCATCTTTATTAACACCAGAAGCATCAGACTGTAAAATTTCTATAAGACGATCTTGTTTCTCATTTTGTTTAACCATGAATTCTTTAAACATTCTTGATCCTGTCGAGTCCCTCCATGTTCGCTTCATCTGAACATTTTTTGGTTTCATAGTTAATTTAGCAGACTTGTTTACTTGTTTAGAAACTCCAACTTGGCTTGATGTTGGGACATCTTGGCCCACATCTTTCATTAAGTCTGGATAAAATGCTTCCTCTTGAGCATCTAGAGAATTAGAGATTTGAGTATATACTTGATGGGCGTGTGATGTGTCAGTTCATAGTATAGGGTTGTTTTGCCTATTCAAGTTTTAAATTTATATTTAGCCGACTTATCCTAACATACACACTTAACGAGCAGTGTACCCGATCAATATGTATATAGTGGTAAGCAGAGTGTCAATCACTACGAGTGGAATGTAATATCTAGTTAACCTAATCAGTATTTTAATATCCTAAGTTAGTTTTACAACCTAATCTAACGGAAGGGGGGGTTTAGTCTGAGAGACTAGCATAGTTGTAGATTAAACAGAAAAGTAAAACTAATGATCACTTATGCCTATCCCACTTTCTAGACACTAGATAAGTAGGCGAGGAGGGGGTATGGCAGCCCAAGCAAAACTCAGCTAGACACAGAGGTTATCAATGCACATATACAAGTCACCAAAAAAACATCATATAAACTTTAATTGATGGGAAAGCAATTTTAAGGGGAGCAGTATGGTGGCCACAAGCCCATCAATCCTGATGAATTAAAGCTTACTATTACAGATAAAACAAAACTACTTAATGAATTATACACATGCATGATGTTGATGCATAATCTGGCACGGGCTAATTCAACGACTCTCCCTGGGCCGTTAGTCGTCTTCTCGAGCCCTGAGTAGACCTGTTCAACAAAGAGAACCCGTTAGGAGTGGACCCGAGGCCGTAGCCCCGGGATCCACCTCCGACGGTCAAGTTAGTATCGGTGCGATATGGCTTATGAGAGTTAGGTTTAGAGTAACCTGTTTGGTCCTGTTGTGAATGGAATCCCAGCCCTATATTTATAAGGCATGGATTAGGGTTTAGGCGTAGAGTGGGCTGCTGTCTGCCGAGCCTGGCCCATGTAGGGTCCAGTCCGGACTATACGTCCACAAGCCCCCCAAGTTTAGTATGACATAGTGCGTGGCTATGTTATGCTAGACTTAAGTTCTATTCATGGCCGCGTAGGCCCAATCAACCATGACGGCATGACCCATGTGTGCGCAACTTGTGTGCACATGGGACGGATTATACTGTGCAGCCCGCATGCGACAGTGCGCACTGGGATTGCGATTGTGATTGTCTCACAATGGTGAAGGTGGATCTCGTATGCTGCATCCTGGGTAAGGGCGTACCTTTTGTACCAGTAGCGGTGCAACATGGCGCGATAGAAGACGTGCTTCTGTGGCAGAAGTGCGCGTTGTCCGCGACAAAAGTGCGCGCGGTGCGCGACAAAAGTGCGCGATGTGCGCGTCAAAAATGCGCGCTGTGCGCGTCAAAAATGCGCGCTGTGCGCGAACATTACATCCACCTTTACAAGCGACAGAAGACGTCTCCCCTGCGGTAAGGTGGTGCGAATATTTAAATCCGTCTTTGTACCGGGCTTGCAATACCTCTTACGTACGATCTGCTTCCAAATATTCCTGCGTGACGCGTACGGAAACAGTAGTAGGATATACCCTAGTAGCCCCCCAAGTTTGATGGTGCTACTCGTGTAGGAGCATTAAACTTAGTTATTCAAATCCTGAAAAACACTTAATGCAAATATTAAAAGTATATGCCGCAAATCGCAACATATAAAACCTAATAAAATAAAAGATTAGCGCGAAGAAATATATAGCACATAGCATATAAGAGAAGTAGTAGTGCGAATTACACCTATCGTGAGGTTTTACAACTACATACAAAAAAATAGCACGTAGCTAATCTGCGAACGCAGTGCGCTCATGGCGATTAATTGTTCTTTTTCTTTTTTATAATAAAAACAATGGCGCGGATGGATGTACCGTGACCGCGACTAATAGTTTTTTTTCCGCACGCACAGACGCAGATAGATGTATCGTGACTGCATTGACTCTAACGTTTGAGGATGATCGCAGTTGACCACGGCTTTTGTCTGCGTGCGCTCATGGCGATTGACTAGCATCGTAGTGCCTGTATGTAACAGTGCGCTCATGGCACCAATCTGCGAAGATGTCTGAACGCATGGCCTAACGCGGGTAGATTTATCGTGACTGCGTTGTTCGCAGCTAAAAGATAAAGTAGGTCCGATTGTGCGGACTCAATGCGTTATAGGTAAAATCGTGTTTACCAAGTTTTAAAAGATTTACATAAAATCTTCTTAATAATTAAAAGGTAACATATCCTATTACCAATTTAAAAGATATGCAAAATACTTTATTATTTAAAAGGTAACATATCAAAATATCTCCGTATAATAATAAAAATATTGTTTGTATCTTCGAATGGAATTAAGTAATCAGCAGCATGCATAAAAAATATACTGTTCATATCCATTCGTGAGAGTAAGTTATTTATCAAATATAAAACTTATCAAGATATGTTATTTTGAATTTTGGACCTATCTTGAATTTTTGATTTTGGACGTATCACAAAACAGTAGGTGCCCATGATGAAATTCAAGATACGTTATTTATTCAAGATAAGTTTTAAGGTTACCGGCCTTTGAACTCGATGGTTGCTTTCCGGTGATGTGAGAGCACAAAACTTGTTGTAGTGTGTCCCACGGATGGCGCCACTTGTTGATGCATAATCTGGCACGGGCTAATTCAACGACTCTCCCTGGGCCGTTAGTCGTCTTCTCGAGCCTTGAGTAGACATGTTCAACAAAGAGAACCCGTTAGGAGTGGACCCGAGGCCGTAGCCCCGGGATCCACCTCCGACGGTCAAGTTAGTATCGGTGCGATATGGCTTATGAGAGTTAGGTTTAGAGTAACCTGTTTGGTCCTGTTGTGAATGAAATCCCAGCCCTATATTTATAAGGCATGGATTAGGGTTTAGGCGTAGAGTGGGCCGCTGTCTGCCAGGCCTGGCCCATGTAGGGTCCAGTCCGGACTATACGTCCACACATGACCTTCTTACTGCTCTAAGATCTTCGTTTAGGGTGTGTCTTGTGTTGCTTTTCGTTTGAATTTGTCTCCTTAGGGTTATGTTGCATACAAAATTCGTAGGTAATGATGGTCTATTTATAGTTTATGTCTGAGGGTTCGATGCGGCGCATCAACTAAGTAAATGCGGCGCATTGAGGTAACTTCGTGTGGGGTCCAAGATTATTATATTTTGGAATATTCGTACATCGTCTTCAGATGCGGGGTAACTTAAATCTTTATGCGGCGCATGTCCTTTAGTATCTTGGATTGTATCTGGTGAAGTCTTGATAGTGATACGCCGTATGTCAATATTGTGATGCGGCGTATGTAATATCCTGCTAAAAACCCAATTATTAGGAAACACTAAACATGAAGTAATTAAGTATTACTATTCATACACCCATTTTTAAGCAAAATTTAAACTTTGTTTACACCATGCAACTTTGAATCATTATGTGCTATGTGATTCACACCCACTTTGAATGAGCTCACACGCAACCCACAATGACCTGGACAAGGTACAACACCACTATGGATCAGTTTAGATCACAAGTGCCACACCTTGCACTCACAACAACCACATATGAGATTTCTACCTCAGTGGACCCCACAATACAAATATGAATTACAATACACATTTATGGGACCCACATCCCTCTTGGTGGACCCCACAACACACACACAACTGAAATACACTCCTGTGGGCCCCACAACTGCTAAATAGAATAAAATATTCATTGTAGGACCCACATTGTACCCAAGTGGGCCCCACATGACCAAATGGGCCACACAACCCTCATTGGGCCTACACTAGCCCATAACATCACACGAATCACATTTAAACCTCAAATGGGCCAAGGGAACTCACAAGCCCATTAATGGCCCAACATAATAACAAATAAGTTATACGAATTCGAATGGCTAGACACGTTTGGTTTGGCCCTTGTTTTCGCGATTCTTACACACAACACATGAAACAAATCACACCATCTCATTCTATGCACTCAAGAGAATCGAGATCAACTCACAACTCAACCTAATACGTATAAATGAACAGTGAACCAAGGCTAAAGCATATCGAGGTCACGTGTTTTCTAAAACGTACCCAACTTAAGTCACATTGTGTAAAACAAGTTGCCATTGCTTCTATTGTGTTCCAAACTCACTTAAATGACTCACTAAGTGTTTCTAAACAACTCACAACTCTCATGATTCACAAACGAGCCCCATCTCATTTTCTTTGCCTCGATATATATATATATATATAAAAACGTGCACATAAGTTGCCACAACACTCTCAAGACCCTTTGAACCCTTCCAAAGCGTTTGAAAACCCATCAATACACATTTTAAGGATTTCTATCTAGGCCAAACACAATTCCAAAGTCTCAAGAACTCACAACCAATAATTTGCCACATACGAATATATTTTTGGTCACGTTTATGTCGTATGAACTCCATAAGTGTACCACGACCTCCACAATTCATCCAAGGGACTCCCAAGACCCTAAAACCTAGTCAATAACTCATCTCGACACTCCTAGACCACAACTCGATCACTATGTGGTCACTTGGTCACGTTACTAAACCAAACGAACCCTTACTTGTTTCTGCGACCCAACCACCCTCCAAACTCATTCACACTTGATTCATTTGACTTCACAAAGACCCTAAGACCTCACCACAACCTTTGCTCACTCATTTCACACCCTATACGAAATTAAATCAAGTTTCTAGAACCCTAAGTCCTCGTCATCACATGAACCGAACCCAAACACCACATGGAACTCTCAACTTGCAACCAATCAACCTATCCTACTCTCCCCCTACTCGTTATCCTCCTGCCATATTCCTTTTGTCTCTCAAGTTGTCATTATCTCATGTATACTCCCTCTCATGCAAAGAAACCCACGTAAAACTCACATACAAACTCTCCTTTGCTCGTTGCCTTTTGTACCGAGAAGAAGAAGAAGCACAAGTCCTTCACAAGCCATCCACAAGCTCCCAAGTCCTCACAAGCCCTCCACAAGCTCGTAAACTTCACCACCTTTGAAGGTGTAGTAAATGTTCTCAAACACTTAGTTAAATTTTGATTTCATTTCATGTTTTCTATTCGAATGAACCACCAACTCTTTCACTTAAATTCTCCAATGTCTCGTTAAGTTTGAGCCTAACAAAATCACTCTCCCACATCTCTACACACCTAAGAATATGTAAATGAACTCTATATGAGCTTAACATAATCCTAAGACCATGAATATTACACGTTTACAAGTTACCAAGATCTATATGAAAACCACCTAAAAATATTCTAAGTGTTTTACAAAGGTTTTGCCACTTTACTTTGGTCTCGCTATTCACTATCTATACGAATAACATACATATATTTTTGCTCAAGCTGTTATTTTGGAGCCTAAGCAAACAAGCTACCATAAGCTTACACTCTCACAAGCTTGATAAAGCTATCTCACAAGCTCAATCCTTGGCTACCTTGTTCGTTCACAGAATCATTAACATACCCTTAATGGGCTAAAGCCCATCAAAACTCACCATAGGTTCTGGCCTGTTCCACGGCCCAAGACCACCCCAGCTCACTTTGGCAAGGCCCAACATAGGCCCAAGAACCACTAGGACCAGTTGGAAGCCCACTAGAACCACAGAAGACCCAATGGGCCCTAACAGTTCATGTTAGGCCCATTAACACACTAATAAGCTAAATAATTCACTTTAAGCTCCAATAAGCTCACTGATAAGCTCACATCATTTTTATAAGCTTCTGGGAACTTGAAAAATCATTTGAAATGAAGTCGTAAGCTAAAATGCTATTTTGGACTAAAAATGTAAAAGATGTAAAGTTAAAGGACTAAAACTGTCAACTATGCAAACTAAGGGTATAAACTGTAATTTCTACAAATTAAGGTTACAAATAGTAAATATAAGATATTTTGAGTCATTTGTATAAATTTGAGACTACAAGGACCTAAAATGAACATTTTACATATAAAGGACTAGTTTTGAAAACTTTCTAAAATACAAGGACCAAAACTGTAAATTCTGTAAACTTGGTGTCAAAACAGTATCTTTGAAATTTTTTTGTCATTTATTGACCTATTTGATATTATAAGTACTAAAAGTATAAATATACATTTTATAAGGACTAAAAGTGTCAACTTTGAAAGTACAAGGACTAAAGTGTAAATATTGGAAAAAGAGTGTCAAAACTGTGAATTTGACAAAGTAAAGTTATAAATGAAATAATTATAAACTGGAGATACTTAAATGTCATTTTTATAAACATCAGGGTTAAAAATGTAAACTTTATAAAGTATAAGGACTAAACTTGTAGTTTCACAAACTTAAGTAAAGATGATTATTTTAATAATATTAATTACAAGAAGTAAATATTTGAGGACTAACTAAATAACAAAAGATCACCTTTCACTAATCAAACTCATACATCACTTTCACCAAGATCAAGAACTGAAAACTCAACACCCTGAGTCTGACACGACTCATCATCATCACCCATAAAGACAAGACAATATTATGTTTAATATTGTTTTTGTACTTGAGGCATTACTCAAATACAAATCACACCACTACAGGAAACTAAGGTTTCTCATATTATCCAGGTTGCGTGTTGGAGCCATTCACCCGTTACACTTGACATTACTTGATTGCCTACATACACCACTCATCTGAGGTGAGTCTATACTCCCACACTTTTTACTTGTTTTATAAACTATGTGGGTGGGATACATGCTACATTATATGAACAAAAGTATCTTGATTCAACTATTTTCATTATTGTATGCTACACAACTATTGCATAAGACACACACAAATTTGAAAGTCCCTTCTATCATGAACCTTAATCACTTGCGAGTGAACGCGAATAACTGTGAATAGATCTATTGGTGCTTGACAGACCCATTTGTTCTAGCCCATACCTGGTAGACAAATGCACTATTATTTGACACACCTAGGAGAACTGGCAAACTCCTCACCAAGGGCACCTTATACTGTGTTGATGTCATTGCGATGGCTCACATACTTGTTAACGTTGTGTTCATGAGACTTATGGCAATATGCATACGAAACAAACTACTATTTATTTATGAGATACTTGGAATGTGTTCATCTGTTTTTAAATATAAACGCTATAGATTCACTCAACAATTTTGTTGACTTTTAGCATGTATCTCAGGTAATTGAAGCAAGCTCAGGAGGCATGGAGTGGGCATTTGACCTTTGTGTCGGTGGTGTAATATTCACAAACAGTCATTTTCAATTAATAATGTGATGTATTAAACATTGAACATCCTTGCATTTGAATTCAATAAAATGAACTCAAAAACGTCTCTTTGAGTCGTTTTCTATAATTATGACTGTGATCCTCTACGTAACACCCAATTAAGTCTTACCGCTGTGTAAACTAAATTTTGGGGGTGTTACAGCGTATCTGGAGTAGAACAAGCTGGATCATCTTCGTTGACCAAAGTTTCATATGCGGCGCATGCTAAAATCACATGCGGCGCATTCTTCAAAGTCAGGCAATGGTCTTCGAATTCATCTAAGTATGATACTACGGCGCATTTGTCTAGAATGATGCGGCGTATCTCTTTGATTTCAGTAGACTTTTCCATCTTGATTAATTTGCTCCATAATTCGTCCAAAATCGCCAAGTTTCACCAATTGGTTGCTATTTCCTGAGAATCACTAAAGTAAACAATCAAGCACCGATTCTCATACATAATTAAGTAAAACAAGTCAATTAAATAGGATAAATGATGTCAATATAATGTACTCATTTGATATCATCAAATGTCCCCCCACTTGAACTTTACTTGTCCTCAAGTAAACCTTAGATTAAATTTATGAAATTGTATCATAAAAGGTATTAGGATGTATTTTTATCATTAAGCACTTATTTGTTTTATCATAATCACACAACCAAACACTTAACAAGTTAGAAACAAAATAAATTTTTCAATATCAAAACAAGTCTAAATCATTTAGTTGCTCAGTCGTGACGAATATTCTATCATAGGCTTGGCAGACATACACATCTCCTCCACTAAAGCTAGGGAGTAACAAGTCTAAAGCGGTAAAAAGGGTTTTGAGGCTTAAGGGTTAAACCTAGCTTTGCTCAAACGTTTTCGGCATAAACTTAGTAGATCGCTAGCGCGAGTCCTCGACGCTTCAACTAACGGATGGTCACTAATGTGCTCCTTGGATCACTAGCGCGTTATTTGCATAACGGATGGTTACCAAGTTACAAACTAGATCGCTAGCACGTTAGTCAATTAATCTAATACTCGGATGGTCACTACCTTATTCATACATTCTACATTCTTACTTAGCCATCATTCTATTCGGATGCTCGAAAGCTAACGACGAATAGAACAATACGGTTGGGAATGGATAATATTTGGGATAAAAATTGGTGTAAAAATAAAAAAAAAAAAAATACAAAACAAATAGATTAAGTCCTAATGTGTGGTTAATCACTTCCCAACCATCCCATGAATAAGACTCATATCATTGAATAACTCACGCTTTGAATCATGTAACTCACGCTTTAGGTAGACACGAATTATACTCAATAAAATCTTAAACAAAGAACAAACCTTAGTTCCCTGTACTTTTTTCATTTACATTTTTACTACATATTTGTTATATCTGATTGTTGTGCATTTTAATATTGTTTCATAATCAATTCCAAGCAATCAGTAGTGTAAAAATCAATCCAATTCTTAATCTGGTTACTTTTCCTAATCACTCCTCCCAAAAACGTTTTTCCAAATACAATTTCAACCTCGTTGGGACTTTAACGACCCGGGGAAACACTGTACTCTCCAGGATTCATTGTATTGTGCTCTAGACTTTCAGGGTTTCTTTGTTACGGTTAGCCATTCACAAGTGGCTAGCTTGTGTGACAAACCTGTTGGTTTTGAGACCAATCACAAGTCTAAAGCGGTAAAAAGGGTTTTGAGGCTTAAGGGTTAAACCTAGCTTTGCTCAAACGTTTTCTGCATAAACTTAGTAGATCGCTAGCCCGAGTCCTCGACGCTTCAACTAACGGATGGTCACTAATGTGCTCCTTGGATCGCTAGCGCGTTATTTGCATAACGGATGGTCACCAAGTTACAAACTAGATCGCTAGCGCATTAGTCAATTAATCTGATATACTCATTATGGCTAAGTAAGAATGTAGAATGTATCAATAATACTCATTATGGCTAAGTAAGAACGACGAATAGAACAATACGGTTGGGTATGGATAATATTTAGGATAAAAATTGGTGTAAAAAAAAATACAAAACAAATAGATTAAGTCCTAATGTGTGGTTAATCACTTCCCAACCATCCCATGAATAAGGCTCATATCATTGAATAACTCACGCTTTGACTTATGTAACTCACGCTTTAGGTAGACACGAATTATACTCAATAAAATCTTAAACAAAGAACAAACCTTAGTTGGCGTTTCCATAACGGCCAACTCCCTTTCAAACCATAAATATATTACAACAATAAATAGTGGAGATATCTTCCACTTAATACAAAACTTTACAATAGTTGGTTAAACAAACTTCTAACTTTTTTTCTCTTTCTTTTCTAATTTTTTCGATTATTTATTTATTTATTTTTTTAACATCGATGTGTAAAATTTCACCACATTACTATAACGATAACTCTGGATAATTTTTCCATACTTTTCATGACTTCAGAAATAACTAAAATAGTGAAAGTAGTAAACACACGAAAAATAACAAGACTCAAATTTATACATATTTACTTTCACTCCAATTGCATTGTGCAATTCCCCGACCTAACCAAAGATAATGAATTACGCACACGAACACAGGTTACGCAAGGAAACACACTTTGCCTAAGCAACTAACCACGGACTTTAATCTACATGGTAGGTAAGGTGTAAAGGTGTAACGAAACATAAAATATGGGTGTAAGAAACGAAAGGAATGGCTCTGAGGGTTTTTCTAGGGGTATCTTACTCTAAAAGTGAGAGTAAACAAATGGGTTTAAACGGGGGTTAACTAACCAATGTGGTTAGTTAATAACACATAACATTTAAAAGCTATTTGGGTGTAATCCTAGAAATTGACCAATTTAGACAAGTCACTCCAATTATATCAATAATACTCATTATGGTGGACTCAAATAGTATATAAGCCAAGTTCTAAAGTTTACAAGTCACCGGCACACTAAAATGTTTGAAGAAAAAGTTCTCACAATTTTTGAAAATAAGGTTATGTGTGCGGTTATGTAATTTAGACTAAACAAAAACATGCTATTTTTTATTTTAAATTTTGACATATTAAGCATAGATTAAGCATATTTTGAAAAGTTTAGGACAAGTAACGTTCTAATTCTCCATCCCCCCCCCCACTTAAGTTAAACAACATCCTCGTTGTTTGTATCTAAAATTAAAAAACAAAAACCGGGAAATTAAAAAGAATTAGAACGGAAAAACTCCCTTAGATTTGCTCGGTATGATCGTCCATTATGCGTTTGCGAGCAATCCTATAAATACCACCATTGTAAAATTCCACACCCGAGTTTAAGAAAATCAAACTTGTGCACAATTCATTAGTAGTTAGAAAATAAAACATAAAAAATAAAAATAAATATTTCATCAGGTCAGTCGATACGTCGCATCCATGGAAAGGGATGCGCCGTATCGAGCCTGGAATAAATACGAATAAAATAATAGAAAAAGATAGGATGTGTCGCATCTATTTTACTAGATGCGGCGCATGTAATTACCAAACAGATAGTTAACAGTCTGTGTAAAAATGATCATATTCCACCGCTCATCTCGCGAATTCTCTCGAGCAACGTGCTGAACTTAATGCCAGTCTCAATCAATCAACTTCAAGAAACATAAACTAAAGCATTAAATACATAAATACAATAATAATAGTAATAATAAGTACACGCCCAAAAGAATAAGTTTGTGAAACATGTCCATAGATCAAACTAATCAAAGCATAAGATGGAGGAATATCGTATGTGTCCTCAGCTGAGTGGGTCCCTGAGGTGCTAGCTCCATCCGTCCTAGGCCTGACTCTGCGTGTTGGTAGCCGGGAGTATCTGATCATCCCTCTAACATAAGTACCATCAGGACGATGATGGTTAGTCCCCTGATGCTCCAGAATCTGACTAACACTCCCAACCAACCAATCAATATCTCGTCTGATCACAGCAATATCAGCCCTAGCACTATCGACTACACCTCCCAACGACCTCACCTCCTACTCAACTATCTCAACCCTCTATCCAGTAGTACGTGCAAATGGTGGTGGTGGTAGTACCTGCGACTCCTCCTGAGCTGGAGCAGCAGCCGAGGCTCCATGGGCATCCCCCTGCTCCCTCAGCCTCAACCTGCCTAACTGGCCCTAATGGCACTCAAATGTATCCCCCTACAGCATCTCACAAATCCCAAGTCTATGCACTAGATACTCTGAATCAATCACAGGTAGCCTCGCTACATCAACCTCAAACTCGGCAGGAGCCTCACCACCTAAAACTCCAAAATGTCTCGCTAAACGAGAAACGAAGTGACCACCTGTCATCTGACTCCTGCCATCTCTCCCTGGGGCTATCCTATGCAAGTAATGTGCCGAAAAGTGAGGGATGTTCACTACAGGTCCCTCATCCATACCTCTCAAAAGAAAAAGGTCCAAAGTGGTCACCTTTTCAGGCGACTGACCTCTACCTGCAATGGTAAGAGCAATTAAATGATGGCACAACCTCCTCATGGGCTCTCTGATCAAAGTGTAAGAAGGAGTGGTAGCAGTGGAATCTCCCCTAGATGAAATCCTATCCCAGTACTCACTTAATAACCCACGATCAGGAATCACACGTAAACTATCGGCCCAGTAAGCAGCAAATCCAGCCGATGCCATCTCCTCCTCAGTATGTAAACCAAATGCCAGTATAAATTGTCTCATCGACATCCTCCGACCAACTCCACTTAGTCTAAACACAATAGTATCAAGCGTCTCAAGCTCAATATCAGCCTCTTTGTAATGAACCGTACAGAAAAACTCTAGCATCAACACCTTCACCAGCGGCTCATCAATAGCAAATAACCTCTCCCAAGCACGTGATCTAAAAAGCACCTGACCCTCAGCATCACGGTGTATCATCTTTAACCTATCACACCCTCACCATCACGGTGTATCATCTCTAACCTAATNTCACGCAGCCCTGCTGCAGCATTACCCCCTTTCACCTGTCCTACATTCTCAAAATCCAAAAGGGGCACTCTAAATACTTTCCTGAAGTAGAATCTCCTAAGCCTCCTAATGCATTCTTCCTCAGCCCCAGGAGTCAATCCCATCGACTCAAAACGAAGCCATGGGTGTCTACGAGCAACATCTGGGATGTCTATTCTGAAAAACAAAGAGTATTAATAATCTATCAGTCAGGTGATACGGCGCATTGGATAACTCAATGCGTCGTATCTGCAATATGCCGTGGTGAAATTAGAGATATGGAGCATATAACAATTAATATTAATGCGCCGCATAGTATAAGTAGAGTACGGTGCATCACATATGCGTCGCATCAAATCAGGTAATACGGCGCAACAAAGGTTTGAGCAAGTTTAGTTAAAAATAGTTTGTTACGCCATATCAGGTAATCTAGATGCGCCGCATCTAATATAGTATCAGTATAAAAGAAAAAGGGTAGGCACGTTTTCCAAGAATCTGACCCCGTGACGCAAACCAACACTCAGCATCACATGTCTTATTTATCCCCACATATTCAAAACTTTTTACCCCAAACTTACCCTATTTCATTTTCCCTCTAAATTATTATTTTGAAATCCGCAATCCCTAGTTTTCTAATTGATTCGATCTCGGGCAATTACGATAATTAAATCATAAATTAACTTAGAGGAAATCTTTCTAAACGTGTTCGAATCATAAGCCCTAAACCTATTCTATCTAAATCGATTAATTAATCATGAACCCTAATTTTTATAAAAATGTAAAATCATAAAATTAAATAAAATTAAGGGGACAATTACCTTTAAGATTGTTAGAGATAGGTTTAGAATTAGGATTAATGGATTTGGATCGTGATTATAGAGAAAATTTAAGCTGCAGTGTGTGTTTTTACTGTGTGACGATTAGGGGTAAAAACAGAAATCCGGCGCATCTCTTCTGTATAAATAGGGTAAATTCGATGCACCGCATCACATAATTGTGATGCACCGTATTTATCTAAATTCGTTGACTGGTCAATAAATTTTAATAGGTCAGAGATACGGCGCATAGATAAGCTAGATGTGCCGTATGATTGTACCAGTAAGCAAAATTTAAATAGAGAACGTACCTTGGCCTCTGCAAAACTTTTCCTTTTACACCAACTTAGGGTCGAACGGTATACCAAATGGTATGACTAAGTTCATAATAAATATGTTAGGTATAACCGTTTTAACGTAAATCATAATCTCATTGTTTAGTAAATAATAGTTTATTCCTAGGTTAGAAATAAATAACGTTTTAAGCTTATTAAAATTGAGATTCTGATTTAGAGATGATAAATTACATAGAACAATGTCTAAGGAATTTTTACTGAAATCGCAACTTTCGTTGTGGATTTTGGTGTTTTCAAATTTAGGTAATTCATAAGAAAAGAGGTTTGCATTAATTTTTAATATATCAAATTTTTCCTTTTTAGCAAACCGTTTCTTAAAAATTTTCTTTTCAGACATGAACATGCAACAATCAGTTTTAGGTAAAGATAATTCACATTTATCATCAAATATTTGGGAGGAGTCTTGTAAAGAGCTCACCTTATAGCTAAGTGAATCATCATAAAGGATAGCTGGAAATTTAATTTCAAAGAATCGAAGACACTCAATGTTACTTGCACTGAGTTTTCTCCTACCCTTACCGTTTACAGAAAGTTTCCAGTTATCAAAGATTTGGTCATCCCAACAAGCTCTTCCAGTTAGATTCAGAATGTAATATTTCATAGTGATGCTTGAGTCATCAAATATTCTGAAAAAGTACAAACTTGCGCAAAAGAGTAGTGAAACGATCAAAGTGTAAAGCAAATGCAGAAAACAAAAGAAAAACTAATAACTAATTAAAACAAAGAAAAACAAACACACAAAAACAGTAAATATGCAAATTATACAATGAATGCAATCTAACTAATATACAACAAAGTTAGTGGTTAGAATCTAAAATATACAAAAACTTAAAAAGTTATAAAACCTAATAAAAATACTAACTAGATAAACATATATTAACAATTCACCTCCCGGCAACGGCGCCAAAAACTTGATGGCGTGTGATGTGTCAGTTCGTAGTATAGGGTTGTTTTGCCTATTCAAGTTTTAAATTTATATTTAGCTGAATTATCCTAACATACACACTTAACGAGCAGTGTACCCGATCAATATGTATATAGTGGTAAGTAGATTGTCGATCACTAAGAGTGGAACGTAATATCTAGTTAACCTAATCAGTATTTTAATATCCCAAGTTAGTTTTACAACCTAATCTAGCGCAAGGGGGTTTAGTCGAGAGACTAGCATAGTTGTAGATTAAACAGAAAAGTAAAACTAATGAGAACGAATCAGAGAACAGCAAACACGTACACGGATAGATAATAGATACAGCAAGAAGACCTGTCCTATGGTTAAGTAGCTTGTCACTTGTTTTATTGCTAGTTTTATATGATGAGTATCGTAATCTTATCTGTCTCATTGGATCATAAATATAGGCGAGTAAACTCTTAATGATCACTTATGCCTATCCCACTTTCTAGACACTAGATAAGTAGGCGAGGAGGGGGTATGGCAGCCCAAGCAAAACTCAGCTAGACACAGAGGTTATCAATGCACATATACAAGTCACCAAAAAAATCATACAAACTTTAATTGATGGGAAAGCAATTTTAAGGGGGGCAGTATGGTGGCCACAAGCCCATCAATCCTGATGAATTAAAGCTTACTATTACAGATAAAACAAAACTACTTAATGAATTATACACATGCAGGACCTTCTTATTGTTCTAAGATCTTTGTTTAGGGTGTGTCTTTTGTTGCTTCTTCGTCTGAATTCGTCTCCTTAGGGTTATGTTGCACACAAAATTCATAGGTAATGACGGTCTATTTATAGTTTCTGTCTAAGGGTTCGATGTGGCGCATCCACTAAGTAGATGCGACGCATTGAGGTAACTTCGCGTGGGGTCCAAGATTATTATATTCTGGAATATTCGTACACCGTCTTCAAAGGCAGCGTAACTTAAATCTTTATGCGGCGCATGTCCTTCAGTATATTGGATTGTATCTGGTGAAGTCTTGATAGTGATACGCCGTATGTCAATATTGTGATGCGGCGTATCTAGAGTAGAACAAGCTGGATCTTCTTCGTTGACCAAAGTTTCATATGCGGTGCATGCTAAAATCACATGCGGTGCATTCTTCCAAGTCAGGCAATGGTCTTCGAATTCATCTAAGTATGATAGTACGGCGCATTTGTCTAGAATGATGCGGCATATCTCCTTGATTTCAGTAGACTTTTCCATCTTGATTAATTTTCTCCATAATTCGTCCAAAATCGCCAAGTTTCACCAATTGCTTGCTATTTCCTGAGAATCACTAAAGTAAACAATCAAGCACCGATTCTCATACATAATTAAGTAAAACAAGTCAATTAAATAGGATAAATGATGTCAATATAATTTACTTATTTGATGTCATCAATACTTCATATGTGTCTGCATTATCATCAAATTCTACATCTATGCGTTCAGGGTTAGCAATAGGCGCCTCACTTGATGTGCCTATATCCATACCGGGCGCCATTTCATTCGCCCTACTAGCAACGGAATCCCCGAAGAGTTGATACCATGCATCTTGCAATTCTTTAGATGGTGGTTTTGTTCTAAATGGTTTAAAAATTTCATTTTCCTACACAATAAATAATACATGGTTACAATTTATAATGATACGAATGTGATGCTAACATCTTCCAATTTAAATGAATAAAAGAAATTTTACCTCAATTTTTTGGTCCCACCAAGCATCGGAACAATTGAGTTTCCCGGTACTCTCATCCCAACCTAAACCAGTTTCTCCATTTTTCAAGGTCTTCCAAAGGGTAAATTGTCTTTTCATCCCATCAAACTTACTCTTTAATGATTTTTTGCTATTGAATTTGATGTTATGCTTTTTCTCAAACTCAGGCTGAAGTTGCATCCATTTAAAATCACAATTTCGGCCCTTCTTATTTTGATATGCGATCAAGAAATCACACAAGTTTAAGACATATTGTTCCATCCAATTATAATTAGCTTTTGCGGTTTCATTTGTTTGGGCCATCTAGAAAGAAGAAAAACATGTATCTCTTTAGTACGTTACCTCTTTACGACTAATATTTTGTGTTTTTATCTTCTAAAGTATTCATACGCTACAAACTAATGTGTCTAATTATAAGCACTAATGTTTTACAAAACCAATCAGTAACCAACTGATACGCGGGATTGCGACCACGCAACAGGTTTTACCTCTCAAGGGATCTTGAGAAGCTTGCAATCCCACCAGGCAGTGTACCTGACCGATGTAGTATAGTGTAGTGGTAAGTACGGGGGATTGATCGTTCTCTCACAGGGAATAGTGTTCGTTAAGTATGAAAAACTACTATAATAGGTCTAAGGATGAGGGATGATTATTTTTGTATTTTTATATTTTTCTGAAAGCAAGTAAAATCTCGGGTTTGAAGGAGTGGGCGGAATTAGTTGCTAGTCAACTAACCCAAAAACTACTATTGCAAATAAAATAAAATAACAAGAAAATAAAAGGTTGTGAAACTTATAAGGAGGCAAGTGTGTTT
>LBNU01036526.1:23338-62287 GCA_014162995.1 Artemisia annua | reverse complement strand
GTCCCACCAAGCATCGGAACAATTGAGTTTCCCGGTACTCTCATCCCAACCTAAACCAGTTTCTCCATTTTTCAAGGTCTTCCAAAGGGTAAATTGTCTTTTCATCCCATCAAACTTACTCTTTAATGATTTTTTGCTATTGAATTTGATGTTATGCTTTTTCTCAAACTCAGGCTAAAGTTGCATCCATTTAAAATCACAATTTCGGCCCTTCTTATTTTGATATGCGATTAAGAAATCACACAAGTTCAAGACATATTGTTCCGTCCAATTATAATTAGCTTTTGCGGTTTCATTTGTTGGGGCCATCTAGAAAGAAGAAAAACATGTATCTCTTTAGTACGTTACCTCTTTACGACTAATATTTTGTGTTTTTATCCTCTAAAGTATTCATACGGTACAAACTAATGTGTCTAATTATAAGCACTAATGTTTTACAAAACCAATCGGTAACCAACACAACAACATCATCTTATAAACTATGTGCCAACATCATCTTACCTAAAGTGCTCACCAACACAGCAACATCATCTTATAACCTATTACAGTATGTTGTAGAGCTCTAGTAAAGTATAAAAGTAATACTAAATGAAAACAACCTTCTTCACCACATTCGACACCAAAACTTCATAGTTATATTTGCATTAAACAAAACAAGTTACTGGATCACATAAACACAAACACACACCTAGGCAATTAAATAATAAGTATGCATGTCATATTTGCATTAAACAAAACAAGTTATTGGATCACAGAAACACAGAACCGTTTTTGATCAATGGTTCTGTGATCACCTTGACCATGAGTTGTCATGCTACATATAACTTGATCTCTCTCTCTCTCTCTCTCTCTCTCTCTCTCTATGTGTATATATATTTGTATCTGCATGAGTATGCCCAAAGGCTAAGTTAATTGATTGGATATAAAATATTGAATTTGCGAATTTCTGCTTTATTAACATATAATTTATGATGGTGAAGTCATTGGTTAAGGCTACTAACTTACTATGCGGGATTTCTTACTGAGGCACTTCCCCCTTTTTTGCATCTAAGGACTGGATTGATTTTTATAAGACAATTTCTCTATTGATTTTTGTAAAAGTTTTGGACATGATTGATCACAGAAACACAAACACACTCCTACGCATATAAATAATAAGCATGCATGTCATATTTGCATTAAACAAAACAAGTTATTGGATCATATATATACACACTAACCTGTGACTTTGTGACAGCAAATGAGAGAAAAAAAAAGATGCGACAGATGACAGAAGATGAATTATGTGATATATATTAGGGTTTTTATTAGGGATGGGGGTAGGGGGTATTTTAGTCATTGAATATACCTACAGCTCTTGTAAATATCCACAGCTTCAAAATGAAGTATTGTGAAATTAGCTTTCCTAAAAAATTGCTAAAACTCATTGCACTTTTGCCAAACGAACCTCAAAAATAAAAAAGCTCATTGCTCACCGCTCATTGCCCAAAAAAGCTCCAAAAAGCTGCACGCCAAACACAGCCTTAATAACATGTTATTAGAGCCCCCAGTACGGTTGCTGTTGGCTTGGGCTATCTGACCAACAAACACCACGGCGCCACAAACCATACCGGACCTCGTGTCATCGTCTCTTGGCTGGTAACTACCAGCTCACACCAACGGGCCTCTGGTCTAGCGGTATGGAGGTTTTACCCTCCTAGGCAAGATCTCAAGTTCGAGTCTTGTCTAGGGCGATAGGGGTTTCCTCTTGCGTGCGTAAAAGGAAGGGTGCCATTGCCTTCTGGGCTGGACCCAACCTGGTTGTGTGGGCTCACTACGCCTTCTGGGCTAGGGGCCATGTAGCCACAATTGCCGTCCAAAAAAAAACTACCAGCTCACGCTATTTTTTTATTTTTTATTTATTATTATAATTTTTTTTGAATTGCTACCGTCGGAAAATGGGTGGGAAACAAAGAAAGAGATGTTGGGGCTACAGTTAACAAAGTCGAACAATCTTACAAATCCAAACATAAGCAAAAACCTACCCGAGACCTTGTGTTGACAAGATCTTTGAGTCGTAACTTTAAATGATATCTGAGGATGATTCGTTTCTCATGCTTAAGATAATATTTGAATCAAGAAAAGGGTAAGAATTGGATTGCTTATGGGTTTATTTTGGCTTGAAAGAAACCAAATGTTTGTTGTTTATGTTTGTAGTTGTGATAAGGTTGAAAGTGTGATGATCGTGGCTGAAATTATTTAGAAAGAACAGTGGGTAGTTGTGAAATGAGAGGATGGGTTATGTAACAAACGAGGGGGTCTTATATAACAATTATTTAGGCTTAATTGTGGTGGCCTGTTTATCATAGTTAAATATATTATTTTATTAAATAAAAAAAGTAATAATAATAATGCATTATGGCATCAAAAAATGTGTTATGCGAGAGAAGCGTGTTTCGGTGCTATAAGCAAATTTGATGCCATAGGGGAAAAAAAAAAAGGTCAAGTGTACTACTTTTTCTATTACACCACCCCATAGCACCAAACTATAACTAGCACTCTTAGAGCAAGCGGTATGCTGACATGGTGCTTGCGTTAAGGGTGACGTGGAGGTGGCATTATGCTGATGTGAACAACGTTAACCCGGCGTTATTACATCGTTCCTCGGCGTTAAGGTCTCGTGTTATGGCATGCGTTTTGCCATGGTACCGCAACGTTAGAGGAGAAAAGGCAAAAAAAAAAAAAAAAAAAAAAAAAACTTACCCCACAACCATTCAACGGCTATTTTCATTTGCCATTCAAAAAAACAAAATTACATAACAGCTCCCTGCACCTTAACGGGTACTAAATCAAAAAATTGATGCTGGCTGAGATCGTTTGGTAACTGGGTTTGTGATTCGGATATAAGATGCAATATGAAGATAAGGGATTGATTTGTTTTTGGTTGAGCAGCTAAGCAAACAAGAGACGGATTTGTTGGTTTTTTGTTGTTATAGAGTGACTGCGTTTTTTTAGGGGTGGTAGGGATAGTGAAAATTTAGTGATGTTATATAATAGACAAATTAAGGTTGTTGGTATTGTGGATTTTGGCTTAAACATTTTTTTTTTCAATGATGGGATTGGGCCGAAATTTTTTCTTTTGTGCAATTCATTTGGGACGAATTTTTGGTAAAAGAATTTTGGTTTATCAATAATTGTGTATAAGCTAATTAATTTGGATTTATTTCAGCATAACTAAGTTTGGATACTTAGGTGGTGTTTGATAATGACTTAAAGAGTCTTAATTCATAAATAGGTAAATTTATTAAGTCACTAATTGAGTATTTGTTTGGTGCTTAATTTAAATGGACGACCTTCTAGAAAAAGCTATGGGAGTGAGGGTCTCCATATTAAGTCATCACTTTTATATTACTTTTACATATTTACCCTTTCACTTTCTTAACCTCTAATCAATACTTATTTCAAATAAAAAGGGTATAACAATAATTTTTTTAATTCAGACACTTTATTCAGCACATAAAACAAACAACTATTTATTCATCTACAAATAGACAACATATATACAGACAGACAATTTAATTTAACAGGACTTAATATAAAAACTAAACAAACAGGCCCTTAGTTTGGTTAAATAAATGGATTTTTTTATGTAGTTTATTAAATGAAATATTTAGTTTTAATATAGAGGTTGAATTTGAAAATAATTGAGTTAAGGTTGAGTTATGGGTGAGTTATGATAAGGGGTGTAAATGGGTGAGTTAAGAGTGGCAAAACGGGCGGGCACGGGCTACGGGCTATGGGCTAAATGGGCGCGGGCCAAACGGACGCATATTATACGAATCGCTTAAAAAAAACCTAAAACAACCAAAAAAAAAATTCTTCAAACGTAACGCCTCATTTATTTTTAAGTAACAAAATATACTATATCAATTTAATGCTCTCCAATTGAGAGAAAAACATGTGTCCATTATACCCATTTAACTTCTAAATGGGTAATATATGTCCATTTTAAAAAAAGGAGGGGGTCCAAATGTACCTAAATCTCTTAAAAATTTGTCCATTTAACCCATTTTTTTGATTTTGGACACAAATTGCCACCTCTACTTTGACATGAGGTTAACATACCCTATGCTCTTATAGTTAAATTTATAAATGGCGTCATTTTTAAACCGAGAACCAGTATTATAACCGGTTGGATGTGTTCGATTCTTGAAACATTGAAAATCTTTTCGAGAGGATGTAGGGATTATGTCATAGAATAGCATCAACTTTCTTCATTGTCTCATTTTGGTACGTGAATTATTTAAAAGATGTGCAATAGCGAACTTTCATAAGTGTTCTAATCTATACATTTTGATGACGTGCCACATTATAAATAGTGACATGTATCAGATTTTCAAGTTATACACCATTTCTTTTGATGCACACACTACATTTTGTCCATTACAATATTGTACGGTGTGATATATAACTTGTACAAAATAGTGTATTTATCAAATAAAATAGCGTGCATATTAACACCTCTAAAATAACCAATGATAAGTCATGGAGAAATGATAAGCCCATGTTCGTTGGCAAACAACTAGACAAAAAAGAAAAAAAACTTAAGAGAAATATAAGAATTTTAGAAAAAGAAAAAAAAAACAAAAAAAAACAAAAAAAGAGAGTTGATCTCCACCACAACCCCAAAACGAGAGAGAGCGCTTCAACAGCATTCTTTTCCGGCTCAATTCATTCACAAACAAGGTATTATTCATCCAAACACATTTCTTTCTTTCTTTCTTGTTACCCTATTCCTATCAACAACAACAACAAAAAATTTATTATTCAGTTTCCCCCCTTTTTGCATTTGATCTAGGGTTTCCAATTAATGTGTCCTCAACAAAATTATCAATTGTGAATTTGTCAGTTAGGTAAATAAAGAAAAAACGAAGCAAAGAAGAAACGGAGGAAATATATGATAAGTCAGGTCTTCTTGTTTTGAAGATCTGAAATAATAATAATAATAATAATGAGCGCTTCCAGATTCATCAAGTGCGTCACAGTTGGTGACGGTGCCGTCGGAAAGACTTGTCTCTTGATTTCCTACACCAGCAACACTTTCCCCACGGTACCCACCTTCCTTCTTTTATTGCTTTATATATATTATCTATCTACATTATGTTGTATCATATCGATAGGATGTATTCGTTATTTTATCAAATCAATTAGGGGAAAATGAAGATATCGAAATGTTGAATTGCAAGTTTCTTTGTTGTCATAGCGGAAGCGAAAACGGACAAGATTATGGTGGTAATGCAGTGTGGTTTTTAGCGAAAACATATTTGTTGTGATTCTGGGAAGGAGAGAGAGTTGCGTGTTTATGTGTTTGAAATATATGAGCCCTTTTTTTTGAAATTGGATGGGATCTGTAATGACTGTATCATAGATGGTTTCTAATATATGAATTAGGCCTAAAATGTGGTTTTTGGTGACAAGAGAATGTGGTCTGTTTTTGAGTGAGTGGGAGAGAAATAAAATAAAAAATGATGCGTGTTTAGTTTTAGTTGATAAGGATGGGTGATAAGGGGAAGAAAATGTGACGGGTCTCGTTATCTGAGAAAATGTGATGGGTGATAAGGGGAAGAAAATGTGACAGGTCTCGTTATATGAATTAGGCCTAAAATGTGGTTTTTGGTGACAAGAGAATGTGGTCTGTTTTTGAGTGAGTGGGAGAGAAATAAAATAAAAAATGATGCGTGTTTAGTTTTAGTTGATAAGGATGGGTGATAAGGGGAAGAAAATGTGACGGGTCTCGTTATCTGAGAAAATGTGATGGGTGATAAGGGGAAGAAAATGTGACGGGTCTCGTTATATGAATTAGGCCTAAAATGTGGTTTTTGGTGACAAGAGAATGTGGTCTGTTTTTGAGTGAGTGGGAGAGAAATAAAATAAAAAATGATGCGTGTTTAGTTTTAGTTGATAAGGATGGGTGATAAGGGGAAGAAAATGTGACGGGTCTCGTTATCTGAGAAATTGGGAAATTGGATGTTGTCTTAACTTAATTGCATTATAATAAGTACGAATATCAATGTATATGAATGGATCCTAGAAATTGTTATTAGGGTGAAATGAGTTAGGCCTAGAACGTTTGTGAGTAAACCTCTTAAATGTATATCATTATGAAGGGAGTATAGGATTAATACGTTTGCACATTGTATTAAGCGTTTTACACTGCTAGCATTTGATGTAAATGTTATAAAATGTGACTTTGATTGCTTTTGTTCTCTACGATAATAATTTGTGGAAGGAAGAAATATCTTTTCACATGATATTAATTTGTTCCTTTGTTCTGTTGACAACAGGATTACGTGCCAACTGTATTTGATAATTTCAGTGCTAATGTTGTTGTCAATGGTGCAACTGTCAATCTAGGCTTGTGGGATACTGCTGGTGAGCTTATCAAATCCTGTCGTAGTTCAATACTCTCCTTTTATGTTTTTTGGTGATATATTAACGGGTGAAATTTATATACTGGAAACAGGACAGGAGGACTATAACAGATTAAGACCATTGAGTTACCGTGGGGCTGATGTTTTCATTTTGGCGTTTTCCCTCATCAGCAAGGCCAGTTACGAAAATGTTTCTAAGAAGGTAAATACTTTCAGTTTGTGTCATTTTTCTTGCCTCTTGGGTCTTTTTTCTTCTTCATAATACTTCTGATGAAAGTTATACCTTGAACTGAAGTTCTGTTGTGCTTCTGTTTTCAGTGGATTCCAGAGTTGAAGCATTATGCTCCTGGTGTCCCGATAGTCCTTGTTGGGACCAAACTCGGTAAGTTAATAAATAATTGATCTTTCTAAGATCCTATAAATTTACTTGTCAAAATAAATTTTTGTAAAATTACATACTGAATTTCGAAGATGAGCACCATGTTTGTATGCATATCTGCAACACTATTAGTTTCATTTATGCATACGCATGTTTGCCAGTCTTGCATATTAATTGAATTCTGATGTAATATTATATAATTTAATTCATAACGAATATTAAACCTGGTTGATTGTAGATCTTCGAGATGACAAGCAGTTCTTTGTAGATCATCCTGGCGCAACTCCAATAACTAATGCTCAGGTAACTGAGTATTAACCATTTACTTATGCCTCAGATGAATAAAGTAATACTAGCTTCAATATTTCCTTATTTTCAGACACTCATCTTGGTATTTGTTATAGGGAGAGGAGCTAAAGAAGACAATTGGAGCACCCGAATACATCGAATGTAGCTCAAAAACACAAGAGGCATGTACAGTTTTGCATTGATTTACCTAGAGGTGGCAAGCTGGGCGGTTTTGGGAATGTGTCAAGACTGATTAGGGTTGGAACAAGTTGTGTTTTAGCACGGGTTGAAATGGATCTGGCCATGTTTTGTTGATTTTCAAATACTTTGTGTCTATATTAATCTTTAAATAAACAGTTTTCGTTAATTATGTTCAATAAAAACAATTTTGTTACAATAAAGGTAAATCATTTTTACAGGAAAAAAAAAAAAGAAAGGCTCCCTGCACCTTAACGGGTACTAAATCAAAAAATTGATGCTGCGTTTTGGCTGAGATCGTTTGGTAACTGGGTTTGTGATTCGGATATAAGCTGCAATATGAAGATAAGGGATTGATTTGTTTTTGGTTGAGCAGCTAAGCAAACAAGGGACGGATTTGTTGGTTTTTTGTTGTTATAGAATGACTGCGTTTTTCTAGGGGTGGTAGGGATAGTGAAAATTTAGTGATGTTATATAATAGAAAAATTAGGGTTGGTGGTATTGTGGATTTGGGCTTAAACATTTTTTTTCCAATGATGGGATTGGGCCGAAACTTTTTCTTTTTTGCAATTCAGTTGGGACGAATTTTTGGTAAAAGAATTTTGGTTTATCAATAATTGTGTATAAGCTAATTAATTTGGATTTATTTCAGCATAACTAAGTTTGGATACTTGGTTTGGTTAAATAAATGGATTTTTTTTATTATTTTTTTATTATTTATTTATTTATTTATTTTTTTAAGTTTGGTATTGTAATGTTTAATATTTAATGTTATGTGGTTTATTAAACGAAATATTTAGTTTTAGTATTGGGGGGAAAACTAGCTGTTACACATTTGAATTTGTATATATTTTCTTAATAAAACATTTCTTTAAAAACACAAAAATACTTTTGTGAAAATGTATTGTCAAACTTAAAAATGTAAGTTTATAAGAAAATAGAAGATTCTTTGATCACCAAACTAATGACGGTATAAAGTTTATTCATACCTGAAGTGACGTTGTAGAAGCTACGTGGAAGTAACGAGTTTCCTCGGTTAAAAACTTATTAACCGTAACTTTACGTAACATGTCTTTATATTTTGTGATTATCAAAACACAAGAAGATCGAATAATGCGAATAACGTTTTTGACATTATTTGTATTAACATAGGGATTATGTCATAGAATAGCATTAACTTTCTTTATTGTCTGGTTTTGGTACGTGAATTAATTTAAAGATGTGCAATAGTAACGAACTTTCATAAGACGTGTCACATTATAAATAGCGACACGTGTCAGACTTTCAAGTAGTGTACATACACCATTCCTTTTGACGCACGCATTACATTTTGTCCATTATAGTATTGCACGATGTGCTATATAACTTGTACAGGATAATGTATTTATCAAATAAAATAGTGTGCATATCAACATCCGTAAAATAACGTTACGGACAAATGATAAGCCCATGTTCGTTGGCAAACAACTAGACAAAAAAGAAAAAAAGTTAAAAGAGAAATATAAGAATTTTAGAAAAAGAAAAAAAAAACACAAAAAAAGAGAGTTGATCTCCACCACCCACCACAACCCCAAACGAGAGAGAGCGCTTCAACAGCATTCTTTTCCGGCTCAATTCATTCACAAACAAGGTATTATTCATCCAAACACATTTCTTTCTTTCTTTCTTGTTACCCTATTCCTATCAACAACAACAAAAAAATTATTATTCAGTTTCCCCCCTTTTTGCATTTGATCTAGGGTTTCCAATTAATGTGTCCTCAACAAAATTATCAATTGTGAATTTGTCAGATTAGGTAAATAAAGAAAAGCAAGGAAGGAAGGAAATAAGAAACGGAGGAAATATATGATAAGTCAGGTCTTCTTGTTTTGAAGATCTGAAATAATAATAATGAGCGCTTCCAGATTCATCAAGTGCGTCACGGTTGGTGACGGTGCCGTCGGAAAGACTTGTCTCTTGATTTCCTACACCAGCAACACTTTCCCTACGGTACAACCTTCCTTCTTTTATTGCTTTATTTATATATTATCTATCTAGAACTACATTATGTTTATCATTGTATCATATCAATAGGATGTATTCGTAAGATACCGAAATGTTGAATTGCAAGTTTCTTTGTTGTCATAGCGATAGCGAAAAGGGAGAAGATTATGGTGGCAATGCCGCGTGGTTTTTAGCGAAAACAGATTGTGTTGTGATTCTGAGAAGGAGTGAGAGTTGCGTGTTTATGTGTTGGAAATATATGGGCCTTTTTTTTTATGAAATTGGATGGGATCTGTAACGACCGTAACATAGATGGTTTATGATATAGTATGAATTAGGCCTAAAATGTGGTTTTTGGTGACAAGAGAATGTGGTCTGTTTTTGAGAGAGAGAGAGAGAGGGGAAGAAAATGTGAATTTTTAAATTGGAGGCCTGTGACGGGCCTCGTTATCTGAGAAATTGGGAAATTGGATGTTGTCATAACTTAATTGCATTATAATAAGTACGAATATTGATGTATATGAATGGATCTTAGAAATTGTTAGTAGGGTGAAATGAGTTAGGCCTAAAACGTTTGTGCGTTAACCTCTTAAATGTATATCATTATGAAGGGAGTATAGCATTAATACGCTTGCACATTGTATTACGTGTTTTACACTGCTAATATTTGATATCTTTTCACATGATATTAATTTGTTTCTTTGTTCTATTGACAACAGGATTACGTGCCAACTGTATTTGATAATTTCAGTGCTAATGTTGTTGTCAATGGTGCCACTGTCAATCTAGGCTTGTGGGATACTGCTGGTGAGCTTATCAAATCCTGTCGTAGTTCAATACTCTCCTTTTATGTTTTTAGTGATATATTAACGGGTGAAATTTATATACTGGAAACAGGACAGGAGGACTATAACAGATTAAGACCATTGAGTTACCGTGGAGCTGATGTTTTCATTTTGGCGTTTTCCCTCATCAGCAAGGCCAGTTACGAAAATGTTTCTAAGAAGGTAAATACTTTCAGTTTGTGTCATTTTTCTTGCCTCTTGGGTCTTTTTTCTTCTTCGTAATACTTCTGATGAAAGTTATACCTTGAACTGAAGTTCTGTTATGCTTCTGTTTTCAGTGGATTCCAGAGTTGAAGCATTATGCTCCTGGTGTCCCGATAGTCCTTGTTGGGACCAAACTCGGTAAGTTAATAAATAATTGATCTTTCTAAGATCCTATAAATTTACTTGTCAAAATAAATTTTTGTAAAATTACATACTAAATTTCGAAGATGAGCACCATGTTTGTATGCATATCTGCAACACTATTAGTTTCATTTATGCATACGCATGTTTGCCAGTCTTGCATATTAATTGAATTCTGATGTAATATTATATAATTTAATTCATAACGAATATTAAACCTGGTTGATTGTAGATCTTCGAGATGACAAGCAGTTCTTTGTAGATCATCCTGGCGCAACTCCAATAACTAATGCTCAGGTAACTGAGTATTAACCATTTACTTATGCCTCAAATGAGTAAAGTAATACTAGCTTCAATATTTCCTTATTCCAGACACTCATCTTGGTATTTGTTATAGGGAGAGGAGCTAAAGAAGACAATTGGAGCACCCGAATACATCGAATGTAGCTCAAAAACACAAGAGGCATGTACAGTTTTGCATTGATTTACCTAGAGGTGGCAAGCTGGGCGGTTTTGGGAATGTGTCAAGACTGATTAGGGTTGGAACAAGTTGTGTTTTAGCACGGGTTGAAATGGGTCTGGCCATGTTTTGTTGATTTTCAAATACTTTGTGTCTATATTAATCTTTAAATAAACAGTTTTCGTTAATTATGTTCAATAAAAACAGGTAAATCATTTTTACAGGGAAAAAAAAAAAAAAAGAAGAGAGAACTTGGGGGCGGATTACAACCTCTTTTGAGTCTTTCCCCTTTTAGCTGCAAATTTTTAATTGACCCGTTTATAGATAAAACACAACCGAAGTCAAACCTTTGATTGACAAATGGTTAAAACTGTGACCAGATGATATTCCCTAGATCGAAATTCAGGATTATGTAATGCTAACATGTCCATGGTTCTTTTTAGCTTAAAAAGTTTCATTTGACCCGTTTGAGATACAGCACAACAAAAACCAACCCATTCATTGATAAATGGGTTAAAATTGACACCTCATATATTCCCTAGATCGAAATTCAGGAGTTTGTAATGCTAACAAGCTTCATGGTTTTCTCAGAATGTCAAAGGAGTTTTTGATGCTGCCATTAAAGTTGTCCTCGCGCCTCCAAAGTCAAAGAAAAAGAAGAAGGCGGGACAAAAGGCTTGCTCTATATTATGAATAAGGTCCAAGCAGAAACAGGCTGACACAAAAAAACTAGCTATGTTTTTTTACCTTTATGCCCTTTCTTCCTCCCCGTTCTCTCGCTCGTCGTCGAGGCTAACAGTGATCATCAATGTGAAGCATCAGTTTGTTTGTCGCTTGTCACCATCATCCATGATCCCTTGTCAGGTTTTAATGTTTTTTCTATGTATTACGTTTGACCAGAGATCCAGTTAGATAAAGAAAGTTGTGTTGGATTCATTTCTCTTATATTCGTTTATTTGTATTTGGTCTTTCAATACCTGGAGATCTTTTCATACTAATCATGTAGCTGGTTGAAATGATGGTTGTTATCGGATGCATTTTCCTTTATTGCTCTGTTTCTTTGTCTTGTCTCTTGTCATTTATTCTAGTTATGTTTAGTGGGATTTTGATGTCTATTTCCCCAACCTTTAGTTGTCGTCATGATCACGTCATATGATCATTTTCAACACTTTTAGGTGTCGAGTTAGTGGAGGATGAAGATGTTGACGTCATATATTCCCACTTCGCGTTTCAATTTGAATGAATATGGAGACACAAGGGACGGGGAAGTCCATTTGACATTTTTGGCAAGACAAAGAGGTTAGTTGAGGTTGATTTGGCTTTTTTATTCTAAGTGGAGAATATGCTCATCAATAGAGCAAGATTTTGATTCACTTATGGTGGATTGAAGTGTCATGTTATGCTAAACGTGTACATAGTTTCCCATACCGAATATGGCCAGTTGATTTAGTTTCAAAATTGTAATTAAACGCTTCAGTTTTTGTTCAAGCGTGAAAGATACATCAAGAAACCGGAAGTGACAACCTGGCTTGAAGTTGAAGATGGCGAAATATTAGTCGGTCTGTCAGCCTCTTCAAATTGAGCATAAGCTTATTTTCTGGTTTTACAACAGATTACTGGTCATGTTATCGATTGGTCTTTAATGAATCCAAATAATATTTACATCAGTTTATCAAAAAGGGGTTCAAAAGTTGATGACTCTTTTGGTTTTTATTCGTCATAGTGTCGTAAAATGGGTATCATTTGGATTAACAATTTCAGAGAAACATTAGCATATCATCAATATTGTTTATCAGTGTTTGACCCTATCAACTTCTGAACTCAGGTTTTCCCTATAAAAAAAATTCTTATAAACATGTAATATCACATTATACGTAGTATGAACAGAATGCTTTTAATTAGATTCTAGACATTTAAACGCATAATTTCATAGTGCCACTTTAGTTAGAATTTTAGACATGTAAACGCATATTTCACAGGCGTAGTTACCACCGTCCGTCCACAATTCCTCGCCCTCAGAAAGTTAAAGGTATCAAATACACTGATTTAAAAAGTATTATTCGTTTTTTAGTTTGATGTCAAATTAATGTATGGAGGTGATGAGAAAGAATCTTGCTGCTCTTGACCTACCTTCAAAAAAGAACCATTACCTTTAAAAACCTTAGTTGTGCTTCACTCAATTTTTCCTAGAATCTGTACCTTCTCCACAGACCCTCTCTCCAACTATATAAATTCATCTCCAGACCCATTATTAGATGCACCGAAACATTTGTTTTCTTTCATCTTGCAAACCCGAGGTCTCATAAAAATGGCTTCTAGGAGGATTCTAAAAGAGCTCAAAGACTTGCAAAGGGACCCTCCAGCCTCTTGCAGTGCTGGTCCTGTTGCCCAGGATATGTTCCATTGGCAAGCAACAATCATCGGTCCAAATGATAGTCCATACTCCGGTGGCGTCTTCCAAGTTACCATCCACTTTCCTCCGGACTATCCTTTCAAACCACCAAAAGTACAAGTCTATCATTTCCATCGCCAATAACTACTTCAAAGATTGCCTTTTTGATGAGTTTGCTAATGGTTTTTCGTAATTCTTGTAGGTTGCCTTTAGGACTAAAGTGTTTCATCCAAATATAAACAACAATGGTAACATTTGTCTTGATATTCTCAAGGATCAATGGAGTCCTGCCCTAACTATATCCAAGGTATTCTTTTATTTAAGTTACATGTTAAAATTCTGTATCTGCTAATAACTCGGACAGAAAGCTAACGATATGTTTTTTTTGTGGCTCATCCAGGTTTTGCTGTCAATATGTTCATTGCTGACAGATCCAAACCCTGATGACCCGTTGGTCCCAGAAATCGCCCATATGTACAAGATAGACAAGGTTAAGTATGAAGCCATGGCTCGGAGTTGGACTCAAAAGTATGCCATGTATTGAAACATGATGAAGTGAATCTATCTAAATGTATTTAATAACAAATTCTTGTATGAAGTTTGAAGAACTTCACCCAATGGAAAGAAAATATTTAGGTGAGGAGGAATATGAAAGCAATTATACGCAAGATGCTGGTGTAATAGATGTTATGACGTGAATTTGAGTCTGGTTTTAATTTGGAATAAACGATTCTGATTTGTTTAGTGTTTTTCTTACATTTATAACTAGAAACATAACATCTAATCGTTCTCAAGGATCGTGTACCCTCGACATCTGATTTTAAGAAACCATATACTACTTCTGAATGATCCTTAATACAGTGAAAGCATATGCCTCTTTTCCCTAAATTCTATACGTTATCTTAATACTGACACATGGAATTCAAGAAGGATATCTTTCTGGAAAATTAATATTTTTTAGACGGACTATATCCTCAAACTCAGACAAAGATTTCCATAGAGTTTCAAGCCACTTATGATCTATGACTGGAATATTGATTTGTGGTTTTTAAATTTATTAAGGGATGAAGAACTGAAAATACCAAAGCCTTGGTGATAGTCGATATTTTCGTATAAAAGGAAAGGTGTATGTACTAACCTTTGTGACTCTCGTAGTAAACCACACAAAGTACGCAGTATACATCATACATAATTGGATCAACTCTCCTCTAACTACTTACGCCAATACAGTACTTGTTTGGACCTACTGTGACGACATTGTTGGACTTTTAATTGCATAAGTTTTGTTAGTATAACAAACGAAAGACAAAGGACCTAATATGTATATTAGTTAGTTAATAACCGTTTGGTAGTTATGGCAGTTAAGTTAGTTAGTTAGTTAGTTGGTTATGGTAGTTAATGGTAATTATAAAGTTAGTTATTGGTAGTTAGAAATTAGTTATTTCAGTTACACCGATTCATGAAAAGACATGATGGTTCGGTGGCTATAAATAGTTTAGTATGTGTGTGTTTTAAAGTGTGTCAAAATACAATGTAAACAGTTTTATGTTGTTAGTAATATTAGAATCAGATTCTTGTCAATCTTGTATTGTTGAATCGATCATGGAAGTCACGAGTAAAACCTGTGCAACGATTCTACCGTGGTATCAGAGACACGGTGGTTCAGAACCATGGGAGAGGCCAACACCTAAGATTGATCAAGGTTTCTTCATTGGAAGATACTTGTTAAGGGAAACACCAAAAAGGGTGTACCAATGGAATTGCAGAAGAAAGAAAAGCATCTCACCAAAAGGGAAGGAGATGCTTGTGAAGAAAGTGTTGGAGAATGAAGCCTTAAATGCTTCTAAATTGGCAGAGACATCAAAAGAACAAAGGAAGGAGACTACTGTGAGAACCAAGAAAGAAAGAAGATCAAGATGCTATATTTGCAGACAAAGGGGACATGCCTTTTGGGCATGTGAGATTAGAAAGAAACTTGCTGTGATTGAATTACAACAAGAAGCAGAAACAACAAATCAAGTTCTTGCAGAAGAAGTCAAATATCCTGAAAAAGTACATGTAATAGCAGATTATATGATTGAAGGTTCAAATGACAAGACCTGGAATGAAGTTTGGTATGTGAGTAACAGTTACAAGTTTCATTTGTGTCCAAGAAGAATGTTGTTCAAGAAGATTAAGTACAAATTTAAAATGATTTGTAAGGAAGAAAATGAAAAGAAATTTATATTTTCTTATGGAGTTGGTGATGCTATTGTGAATACAAAGAATGGTGAGATTATGATTCCAGATGTCCAATACACTCCTGAAGTGTCATTGAATATACTTAGTTATGACTTGTTAGAAGAACAAGGTTATGCAGTGAAGATTGATAACAACATGTGCAACTTGAAGTACATGTATGATGAGAAGAAAATTGGGACAGAGAAATCAAAAGAAAACAACAACAATGAACAAGTTTGGGGACCAAGAGATGTCATCACATAACACAACAAGTTCTTGGATGAATATTTTGAGTCCATTGATCCTAAGGAATAAAGTTCACTGGTGAAAGGTTTGAAGGATTTAAGTTGGGACAGGAATGATACTCAAGATTATGTAGATGAAGAGTATATAAGTTGGAATGGATCTCTCTATGCTTTAAAGGTAAATTCATTTGCTAGATTTCTGTCATTCATGAATTTACTAAAGAAAGATAGTTTAGTATACAAACATTGGGAGATCTTTAGTAAAAAATATATTGAGATGGTGAAGTGGTTCTATCTTGTGTATCTTAATTATGATATGCTTGATACAATACCACTTGTTATTGGGGTGATTGAATTGAATCTATTAAGTTTGCATAAGATTGTGGATAGCCTTGGAGGCTATATGTCTGTCACTTTGGGTGACAAATGGAAAAATATTGCACAAATTCAAGGTCTTACAAGCAGGGAAGGAGAAGCAGTGAAAGACTGCTATAAGAAGTTCACTCAAGTGTTACATGTGTACCATGAGACTGCTAAAGAACCCTGGTATGAGAAGCCTAGAAGAGAAGTGGGAGAATGTAGCAAGGCTGCAGAAGATGAAGACCCACAAGGCAAGGAGGTTAAAGCAGAGAAAGATGTGTCACAAGAAGGAATGAGCAGCAAAAACAAATTTGGAGTAAGGCTTGAAAGCAATGAAGAAATGGAAGCAAAAGATGCAAGCAGTGTTGACAGCAATGACTTTGACATCATTGTTTGAAGAACCAGAATGAAGATCACTCAAAGAAGAATGTTGCCTTTAATAAATTAGGGGGGAGATGTTGACCTCTTAATGTTATTATAGGACAAATTCTTATTATTATTATTATGTATTTAAGTTAAGACATATGTTTAAAGTACTTTACTCTAATGTATGGGTCGAATTAGGATGCTGTTATGGGTCAAAGTAGGCCACCCAAACAGTTAGTTATTTGACAGTTAATATTTTTGACAGTTACATCCAAAGGACACAATGGTTGGATGAGAAATAACTGTCATTAGGTGTCGTTTAGGATAGTATATATATGCATTATGCAGTGTAATTATATCATAACAATTTACTATCTATTATATGAAAGTATTGTCCAAATATTGTCCAGTTTCACTGTTTCATAGCATACAAATTGATCACACACAGAACCACAAATGGTTAACTACAAACACATTCTCAAATAAAGCCATGTTGGCCATAGGCCTGTGCAAAAGTGGTATCACTGTAGAATCGTTGCACAGGTTTTACTCGTGACTTCCAGGATCGATTCAACAATACAAGATTGACAAGAATCTGATTCTAATATTACTAACAACATAAAACTGTTTACATTGTATTTTGACACGATCCTGGAAGTCACGAGTAAAACCTGTGAAACGATTCTACAGTGGTATCAGAGCCAAAGGTTCAAAACCTGGGAAGTGACATCAGAAACAAGGGATCGAAGATTACAAGAGTTTGATTCAACGTTTGATCAGAAAGATCAGAAGACGACATCAAGGATTGTTGACGCAACAATTCTGAAGAATGAAGTATGTTTGCTGGAAAAAGAAGATTGGAATACGTTGAAGAAGATAGTGCACGATCAGAAATCAATAAAAGATTGCAAACGTAGAAAACCAAACGAATTGGTGGAAAGGACTTTGTTGAGGACTGCTCTTGAACGCGACATAATGGAAGAAAATTGCAAGAATACAAGGCCTAACAGAGAGGAAGCAATAAGAGATTGCTATAAGAGGTTCATTGATATGACTCAAGTGTATTATGAAACTGCAAGAGTGCCTTGGCAAGAGAAGCCCAAGAAAGAAGTGGTTGCTAGTGCTAATGTAAAAGAACCAGAGAAAGAAGTGGTTGATATTGCTATTGTAAAAGATCCAGAGGGCAAAGACCAAGAAGATGCAGGAACAGAAGAGTCACAGAATGAAGAAATGAATAAGACAAAGTTTGGGGTCAGGTTAGAAGGCAATGTGAAGGAAGAAGCAGAGAAGAGCATGGAGACTCGAAGAACAAGACTTAGACAATTAGGGGGAAATGTTGGACTTTTAATTGCATAAGTCTTGTTAGTATAACAAACGAAAGACAAAGGACCTAATATGTATATTAGTTAGTTAATAACCGTTTGGTAGTTATGGCGGTTAAGTTAGTTAGTTAGTTAGTTGGTTATGGTAGTTAATGGTAGTTATAAAGTTAGTTATTGGTAGTTAGAAGTTAGTTATTTCAGTTACACCGATTCATGAAAAGACATGATGGTTCGGTGGCTATAAATAGTTTAGTATGTGTGTGTTTTAAAGTGTGTCAAAATATAATGTAAACAGTTTTATGTTGTTAGTAATATTAGAATCAGATTCTTGTCAATCTTGTATTGTTGAATCGATCCTGGAAGTCACGAATAAAACCTGTGCAACGATTCTACAGACATGTTTAGATAACACACCTAGCTAGCTAGTAAGTCGTTAACTAACTATGGAAATTCCAGTTAGTCACTTAGACATATAGTGATAGCATATAGGAGTTTTAACCTAATAGCTAAAACCATACGCCCATTGCAGGCCGAAACGACCAAAGGCCACAATAAGCTTTACATGGAGAACCAATCTCCAGGCAACCACTAGCTAATGCCACGACAGGCTTTGCCTGAAGAACCAAGCAACAACCAGCATAAGAATGTGTCCTCCGAGACCGATATTGTACTATTGACACCTGTAAACAGCTCATTGGTAGAAAGGCAGTGTGGTGGGCGTTTCCTATGCATATAAACAGTTCCTCGTATGAAGATTCCCACTGTGTGGGTCTCCCAAGACAACTAAATCACATCTTACGGATCTCAAACAACCCTAAGTGTGTCTTGGCCTCATTTGGCTGTTCGTGGATTTTATTTTTTATAGTTGGGGTGGGCTAAAGGATAGTGAGTGTATTTGCCAGGTCATGGGTTGTCATTGATCCCATGATTTGAGTTTTTGTATTATGCCTTTTTTAACTCTATATTTTGTTATTTGTGATTCGTTAAAACCAATATCTAGTATATATTATCTACAAGGAATTGCTAAGGAAATAAGCAAAACCTGATGTCGTAGTCCGTGTGAAGGTGTGAATGGAAAATCGATAATCATGTCGAAAATGTGTAATGAAAAGTGAAATAAAGGTGAATATTTGGATTTTTATACTACGCTAATGGAGTATCAAATAAAAACAAGTAAACAAACAAATAAAACAAGCAAATAAAGCAAACAAATCCTAAAACGCAACCTAAATTTAAAAACAAACTTAACGTAATCTAAAAACGCACCTAAAAAGCAAATCTAAAGGGAAAGGCGTCTAAAAATTCAAACTTACTTTCTAAAAGTTCTAAATACTCAAAAATAAATTTGGAAAAAGATTTATTTTTTTTTTATTTTTTTTTTCTTTTAATTATAATGATTTAAAAACTAATTAAAGCTAATTAAAATATAAAAAATACTAAAGTTTTGAAGGAAAAAAAAAACTAAAATTTTAAGAAAAGGTTTTTAGATTTTTGATTAAGAAAAATGATAATGATTGAAACAAAGGTAATAATAAAACTAGTGGCAATTAAATAATCTAACGCTAACTATAAAAGATAACAACTAAAATCAACCAACTAAATTATGCTAAGCAAGCAAATACGAAATATATGATTAAAAGATATACTTGTAAAGTAAATTATCAAGATCCTTAAGTGTGGTTTATTATTTCTATTAAGACCTTTAAATAACTATTTTTCTCACAACAATTTTCATAAAGAGATATCGATATTTAGATCTAACCAATGTATCTTTTAACTTTTATAAACCACACTTGATTCACTAAATAATCTACTCAACAAGTATATAAAAATCTACTCTCTAATCATAGCAAACAAACACATAGCATGTATTTTGATAAACATAATTATTATACTAAAATTATCAACTACTAAAGATTTAAAAAGTAAAGAAAATAGAACCCGGATGAATAAACGAGAGGAATAAACCACCCGATCTAATAAGCACAAATTATCAATAAAGTTTACAACTTTATTAATCTTATCCACTAATTAGTAAGTAAAGTTTGAAACTTTATTCACTAACAAGCTTAAAAATCATTAAAGTCTCAAACTTTATGTATAAAATATGCTTAAAGACCCTTAAGCTCCGGCCTTAGTGGTAGATCGTGATAAGAAATAAGACACAAGAGTTAGGATGACAATAATGTTTATAAAACTAGATTATAACTACAAGTTTTTACTAAATAAGCTAAAATACTAAAGCTTAAAGTGAATAAGGGAGAAAGCAATCAAGGCTATTAAGCCGATCACCCAAGTGAAGCACTTATATTCCCTTATATAAATCAACAATAAGCTAAAGTATATAAAAAACTACAAAATAACAATAAAGATTCAAACTTTATACTAAATAAACTATTGAAATACTAGATCTATAACAAGCTTTCGAAACTAAAGGTCAAAATGGGCTTAATCAAAGATTAAGGCAAGCTTTAAAGCTAAAGACCTTTCTTGTTCGAATTGAGCCAAGTATAAAAACTTCAAAATAAACAATAAAGATGTAAACTTTATACTAAAAACTTGATAAAAAATAATAGATCTAATTAATAAGCTATCTAAAAAGCTAATAAATAAAAAAGTGCTCTCAAACTTAAGAGATGTCAAGACTTATTTGGAAAATAAGCCGAGCTTAACGAGCTCATGCATCTCTTTTTGTGTTTGAATCGAGCTAGAGGGTGAAGAAGAGAAGAAATTATAAGACATAATAAGCTAAAACTTAATAAAAATGTAAACTTTTTATAAAAAGAAACAATAAAAACTATTTTTTTTTAATTTTATTTTATTTATTTTTTAATAGTTAAAGAAAAGAAAAGAGAAAAAAAATAAAAACTTTATGGATAAGCTTATTGAAAAAGCAAATCTAAAAAGCAAACCTAAATAAGCTACAATAAGCTAAAAAGCTTATATAACTTTATTAGATTTTTAGAAAAGAAAAGAAAAAGAAAATAAAAGAAAGAGTAGAAGAAGAAGAAGAGAAATAAACACTAAGTAATAAACATAACTTTTAGTGATAAGCTAAAAAGTTTGATACAATAATCTCTTAAACATAAGCTAGAAAAATACCAAAAGTTAAATAAGTACTTAAAATAAAAGAACTAAGAAATAAATGACTGTGTGAAAAATAAATGTGTGAGGAATGTGTATTGAGATCTCGGTGCAATTTATAGCCAATTATTGGCTTGTCTCGAACATTCCTCCATGCGACAGCTCACAAATGGATGTATTTGGACAATCTTTTGATAACGTGTACACGTGTCACAAAGGGATTGGCTGCAACATTTATATGCGTGTGGGAGTGGAGGCAGGCCACGCGCCTCTATCTTTAAATTTTGTGATTTGATTTCACAAAAGATAGCAAATCAGATTTACAACTTCAATTTGGGCTTGGGCTGCTGCTTATCTCGTTGGGCTGCAGCTGCTGCTGCATATATTTAAAAAGAAAAGACGAGGAAGTGGGAATCGAACCCACGCCTTCTCGCTTAAACATGCCGCAACCAAACCAACTGAGCTAGAGGCTTTTCTTTGTTATATTTTGCATCCATTTTCTTTTAATCCTTTTTTTTCTCAGATCCGAATTTTAGCTAAATAATAATCTTCGTTCGAGCTCCGTTTAGTCTAATATAACACCGTCTTTTGTCATATAAAATACCGATAGACTCGTTTTTTCGTGCTCTTTCCAATGGTGTGCTCGGAAAATAATTTTGACTTCGTTTTGGCCTCGTCTTTTCACGCTCTTTCCAACCTCGTGCTCGGTTTTTGTCTATTTTTCCTTGTTTTTTGTCCATTTTCTAAATATCCGTACCTGCACAATCACAAACACAAAAACACATATATTTGGCATTTTTGATTAGTTTTTGGTCGTTTTGGTCCGGTTTTAGGTCAAATAAAGGTATATATTTTAACGCATACCAATTTGTAAGCAGCTTTTTCTTTTTTTTTTTCGTCCTTTTCTCCTTAATTAGCTTGTTGAGGAGATTGGATGCCATTTCTTATGTATTTTATTCCTTTGTTTGGCGCTCTTAATAAATGTTGCTTTAAAAAAAAAGTGTGTTGAGGCAACATGGCAAGATCTCCTTATGTTTTAATGATGACAAATAAACCATCGAAATACATAAAATAACAAACGTTAGCCAAAATTCCCCGGAGCCCATATCTGCTCCTGGCGCGCTGCCCGCGCGTCAACGCGCGGGTGACGCGCCAGGCTACTGTATGGTCTCGGGCGAATTTTGAAAGTCGGCTTTCCCCTTACCCGACAAATGTGGATCTTTCAATACAGGTATGAATATGCTATGTGCTTAATTTAGAACACTCGAAACGAGATTTGGGATTAGAGAGATCCAACTTTTAAAGCACCCACTTACGGAAAAATGCCAACTCATGTTTTCTAACTCTCGCCTCTAGCCAAGGCTTTTCTAAACTTAGGGAGCTTATATATTTCTCGTAACATCATGTGAAAGCATCCATATGCTCATATCCCGTGTTTACGTCTTCTCTAATTACGTAACGGGTTTACTCCCTTATTGGTCAAACTAAGTTCAAGGTCTCTTTGCGTAAACGCATCCTTTCCCGCATGGGTTATGCTTTACATCAAGGCAAAGCACTTAACTTGTTTGAACCAAGGTATTAGTTGAGAACGTCGAGTTGTGGAAAGTCACGAGATATGAAATTATGGATTGTCGACGTTGTGTTACTTGAACTTATAAGTAACTTATGATTTTCTCAACTTATAGTCTTAATTTTCTAAACCTTTTCTTCTTAATGACAATTAGATTACTTTTTAATCTTCTTCTTAATCTCATTTTTACAAAAGACAAATACCACCAAATCTCCCACAATCCTTCCCAACATTCTCTTACAATATTCTCTTATACTCTCTTACAAAAGTGTACCTTTGTCCCTTCACATACTCCCACACAATATTCCCACAATCTACCAACTTCCCATACAATCCTATACACACACTTATACACCTTTTGTACACACACTTGATTTCAAAATACACACATTACTCTCACAACCATCTCTTCTCTACACACACTAGCCAACTCACCATATCCCTTCCATATCCTAATCTCTTACACAATCCCTTATAACATAACATCCCTTACACAATCCAACTCATCTCTTATATTCCTTAGACACTCTACATCTCAACCATCCATTCCATTACAACACATCTCAACCCTCTATTTCATCACATGGGAATAAATTTGAAATCAAAACATAGGCTCCCTTTGATCCTAGCCATCCATTTCAAACAAACACATCTCAACCCTCCATATTCCCCACATGCCAAATAGTTTGAAATTCAAAAGAGGCTCCTTTTGATCCTAGCTATCCAATTCAAACCATCTCATCTCAACCATCCATCCTACACTTTCCCCCAAGGATGGAATATACCTTGGCATATTCTTTCTCTCTTTTCTATGCCACTTGAGGAATACCCGATCTACCCCTACCAAATTACCCTTTCTACGTTTCTACCCTTGGTATTTAGTTTTCTAATAAACACTTCACAAAATGATTTTCTAATTGGCTATTTGAGTTGGTAAACCTTAGATTGATTAATATTAAGGTTTAGTGTGAATTACAATTGGGGGTTTAGCAAGGTTAGGTATTTATAAGATCCAACACCCAACACTTGGGATTATTCACAGACGCTTGGCGCGCTGCCCACGCGTCGACGCGTGGGTGACGTGCCGGCCTCGGTAAATCCCAAGTTTGGGTCTTGGCCTATAAATACATCCCTTGCCTCTTGTATTCCTCACCCCTTGCCATTATTCTTTCTCTCTAAACACTCTCAAATCTCTCTATCTCTAATCTTGTGTTCTTGATTCTCACTCTAACATCTTTGAAAGAACACATCTCCTTGCATGGGAAGAATCACAAGAACTTAATCCACTCTTGTGATTGTGTCGAGGGTCTTCTTCCTTATACCCTTTCTATTACAAATGAGTCTCTAGGTTAGGTTAGGACTTGGTTGAACAAACACTTATTCTATCATTCAATTGTTTGTAAGGGAAGTCTTGTGTCTTGGTGACCAAGCCTAGATCATCGGGGATCTAGTTGGGGTTTGACACTTCCGGTGGGAAGTCTTGGTAGTGGTCTTGGTGACCCTTAGGTGAAGTCGAATCGCGAGATTCTTTTGGGTGGTTTCCGAGGGCGGAATACCGTGGGAGTAACTCCTTCTTTGTGAGCATCAATATTGTTGAATATTGGTGGAGTGAATTGTAACGGTTTGTAATCCACCAAAAGGATTATACTAGTGAAATAGTATCGGTGTCGGATTCGCAACTGGACATACGGATGGTATAAACCCCCCATCCCGAACCAGTATATATCGTGGTGTCTTCTTACTTGCTTTATATACTTGTGTTGTGATTGTGTTTGTGGTTGTTGGAGTGTTGTACAACCACTTGGTGTTCTTATTGGCTTAAAGTTTTTAAAAGCCTAAGAAACCGTATTCACCCCCCCTCTACGGTTCTACAATTGGTATCAGAGCCAAATACTCAAGTTTTTGAGTGTTAAAACCTTCCCAAGAAGTCTTTTTAAGTCAAAAACTTCTTTTCCAAAAAATCTAAAATCCTAACGAAGATTTTTGGTAAAGTTGAGTATAGATCCATGGCTCAAGAGAACTATGCCGAGGGGTGTTCTATGCAAAGACCACCTTTGCTAGAAACCGAAGGGTTTTGTTTTTGGAAAACCCGCTTTGAGACCTACATTAGGTCCAAGGATCTAGACATATGGGAAGTCATTCAAAATGGCGATTTTGTCTTCATGATGTTAGATCCAGAGACTAAGTTGATGGTTGAGAAACCATTCTTGGAACTCAAAGAAGATGAGAAGAAAAAGCTTGTGAAGAATCAAGAAGCCAAGATGATGATTTACAATGCTTTGCCTCGAAGGGAATTCGAGAGAGTTCACTCTTGCAAGACCGCCAAGGAAATTTGGCATTCTCTCATCATCACTCATCAAGGTAATTCTCAAGTTAAGGATTGCAAGATCGACTTACTCATTCAACAATATGAGAAGTTTTCGATCTCGGATGAGGAAACCATTGACAATGGTTACACACGGTTCAACGCTATCATCACAAGTCTCACGGCTCTAGATCCGAGCTTCTATAACAAGAACCATGTGAGAAAATTTCTTCGAGCACTTCCGGTAAAATGGCGGCCGAAGGTGACGGCAATCGAAGAAGCCAAAAATTTGGTGGAGCTTCCTCTAGATGAGCTCATTGGAAACCTCAAGGTCTATGAAATGATCCTTGAGAGTGACAAGGCTAGTACCAAAGACAAGAAGGAGAAGGTAAAGTCTTTGGCTCTTAAAGCTAAGGTTACTAAAAGTCAAGCTATTATTGATAGCGATAGTGAAGAAGGAAGTGAGGAAGAAGACAATGAAGATGATGATGATGAAGAATACAACCTCATGGCGAAGAACTTTAGAAAGTTCTTTAGGAGAGGTGGTAACTTTAGGCGTGGTAATAGGTTTGGGAACCAAGGTAATAATGGAAGGAACAACTTTGGTGGAAGACGGGGCGTCGACAACAAAGTTGGTGAAAGCTCTAGAAGAACTCAAGCATGCTACAATTGCGGTGAGAAAGGCCACTTCATGAATGAGTATCCTAAGCCCAAGGTGAACAGAGCATTCGTGGGTGGGGCATGGAGTGATAGTGAAGATGAAGAGCAACCAATTCAAAATACCACTTGTCTCATGGCACAAGAAAACCACAAGGTACCCTCAAATCTCTCTTCTTCTAATAATCTTAATAATAGTAATTTGCAAAAGGAGAATGAGGAGCTAAGCTAGTTTAATGATGATTTTAGAAAAACCTTGAAAGAGTCCTTAAAGAAAAACGTCTCCTTGAGTTAGAAAATGTTAAATCTAAAGAAAGGGTTTGTGAACTTGAAAGTAAGGTAAAAATACTAGAACATTGCAAAAAGGTGGTTGAACCTTGTAAAAGTTGTGAAGCACTCACACTTGAGGTTAACTCTTTGAATGGAAAAGTGTTGGAACTTCAAAAGGAGTCGTTAAGCTTTTCAAAATATAAAAAGAGCTCAAATGATTTGGATGACATTTTAAGTCATCAAAGAGTGTCCCAAGATAAGGGAGGTCTTGAATTTTCAAAAAATGGAAAAACCACTCCCGTTAGCCTAACAAAACCAATAACATTTGTAAAGGCCAAAGAAAACGAGGCCCCAAAAATCCCCGAGGCTGACGCGCTGGCTGACGCGTCAACGCGCCATCAGCGCGCCAGGCCTCTGAGGAAAATTGGATCTCCATCAAACAATGTCATTAAACCAATTACTCCTCAAGCTCCTCTTGTAAGTACTCGAGGTAATCAAGCTCCCATTGCAAGAAGAGAAAACCCAAAACAATTTTCTAACTCAAGCTCTCGCAATGGACTTGGATACTCACAACCTCGAGTAAATCATATACCGCTTTTGCCTACACCCAATATGAGATCTTCTACCTCATACAACCAAAGACCATTTTTTCAAAATAACCAAAGAAGAAATTTCTATAACTATGGTCAAAAGTCTTCTCAATACCAATATAACAATTATCAAAGGAGAGACAACTCCTACCCAAACCAAACCTTCTTTAGACCTCAAGGATGTAATAACTATAGATCAAGTTATCAATGTCAAAATAATAATCCTTGGTCCGCTTTTTCTAGTTTTGGTATTGAGAAATTGTGTGTCTTACTTCAAGACCCAAGAATGTTCAACTTGGGGAACTCATATGCTAACCAAAATGGACCCAAGAAACAATGGGTACCAAAAGTATGAGTCATGTCTTTGTTGTAGGTTTGTCTCAAAAGTGATCTACAACCGGATGAGTGGATAGTGGATAGTGGTTGCACTAAACACATGACCGGGAATAGAAGATTGTTCACATCATACACGGCGTATAATGGCAATCATGTCATTTTTGGGAGCGAACTTAACGGCAAAATTGTCGGCAAAGGTAATGTTCTTTATGACTCCATTGAAATTACCAACGTTGAGCATGTTAGAGGTTTAAACTTTAATTTGATTAGTGTAAGTCAATTAAGTGATGATGATTGTGTAGTTAAATTTACTAAGGTAGATTGTAATATTAGTAAAAATGGTGTTGTGTTAGCAAAAGGTCATAGGAGAAATAACTTATATACATGCAAGTTGGGTGATAACTCTATGCAACATATATGTCTTACGTCCATGGTGGACAACTCAACGCTTTGGCATAGAAGGTTAGGTCACACCAATATGAGGTTAGTTCAAAACCTAGCTTCTAACGAGCTAGTACGAAATTTACCGAAGTTGAGCTTCGAAAGACATTATTGTGATACATGTCTAGGGAGTCAAGGATAAAGTAATAATAGGAATAAAAAGGAAGTGTCAACTAATAGGGTTTTAGAGTTGATTCATTTGGATTTGTATGGTCCATCTCCGATCCAAAGTTATGGAGGAAACTTCTACACTTTAATGATTATTGATGATTATTCAAATTACACTTGGATATTATTTTTAGAAAACGAGGATGGAGTCTTGAATAAATTCAACATTTTAAGAAAGAAACTTGAAAACCTACTTGATTGTTCAATTGTCTCAATTAAAACAAATCATAGTAGTGAATTTGATAAAATGCAATTTGGAACCTTTTGTGAACAACATGGAATATCTTATAACTTATCGGGCCCGTTCACTTCTCAATCGCTTGAGATTGTTGAAAGAACACATCGTAAGTTAAGAAAGATGAGTCGTGCAATGCTTGACGAGCAATCCATCCCACAAAAGTTTTGGTGTCATGCCCTAGATACCGCATGTTATATCTTTAATAGAGTTCATATAAGAAAGGTCATTAATAAAACTCCTTATTAAATACTTAGGAATAGGAAACCTTCTTTAGAGTACTTTAGGGTATTTGGTTGTAAAGTATTTATACTAAACACAAAAGAATATCTCACCAAATTCGACCCAAAGTCGTATGAAGGTGTATTTTTAGGATACTCTCAAACTAGCAAATCATACATAGTGCTTAACAAGAAACAATGAGGATTGAGGAATCTCTAAATGTTACCTTTGATGAGAGCATGCCTGTAGGACCTTGGATACAACTTATTTCACAACTTATCTTGCTTATTCTAGAGAGAGAGTAGAGAGAGAAAGAGTGGAGAACATCATGTAAAATATAAGAACTATGTGTTATTGCAAATGATGAAGCTCAACCTTCAAATGAAGGCTTACAAAACATTATATAGCTATGAAGTCTTGACCTTACAACTTATACATATTTGGCCCTTCGACTTCTTTCTTATTGAACTAATGGACTTATAACTCTTGAAACGCTTTCTAACGCAACCTATTACATGATTTAAGACTTTAATGACCGACACTTTAATTTATAAAAATACAAAGCTAACAATCTCCCCCTAAGTGTTGGTCATTGAAGGTTGCGTGACGTCTTCATCTTTGTCTTTAAACTTTACCATTCTTTGCTCTTGACGTCTTTAGGAAACATTAGATAAGTTATAGTTCTTTGTTCATCGTTCTTTGTTCCTTCATGCTTTGTGATCTTTATAATATGAATTTTCTTTGTTCTTTGTTGTTGTGATCGTTCATCTGCCTTTTGTCACTGCTTCGTCTATGTAGGTTGATCGCCTTTCCAACATGCTCATACATCTTTAGTCTTTGCCATACGTACATTTGTTGTCGCTGTTCTTTCACATTGATCTTTATCACTATACTTTGTAGATTCTTCTTTTTGGCGTAGAATCTTTCTTTGACTGTTGCTTTCCTTTGATCTTAGTGAGAACTTTCCATTGACTTTGAGATGTATGTATGAGCATGTGGAAACTAGTGTGGTGGTTGTACCTGCATAAAACAGTTAGCAATAAAACATCCGGTACTTACAGGTTCGGAATTAGAGATTGTCAACAGCATATTGTGAAGACTTTCTCCAACCCTTACCATGGCCGTTCCTAATCGGATACCCTCGAAAGAGCTTACACAGACATACCGAAGTACACCCACGATTAGGTGAGTCGCTGGAGATCACCCCACGACTGTAGACCGTTTGGAATCCACCGAAACACTAAGCGTAACCCACAAGAGATTACCGAAGTGACCTGCTGTCAGGGCTGTTTGATGTTGACCCTGGCAGGAGTTTCCGTTCAATCATTGAGAAGTACATAAGTAAATTCTCTCATAAACGTTCTGGCAGATTGCTAAGACCTGCGTAGGACTCTAAAGTTTACATCTGGCGTCCATTGATGTAGAACAACCAGTGTAATAATATCGTGTGTTCCTATGAGATCTTTTGATGAATCTCTTGGCTCTAGACTCAATAAGTGCACATTTAGTCGTCGGAGGAATGGAGCAGAGTACCTCCTTTTCAATATCAACACACTCGGAATGAGTGGTCAATAGATTATGCAGGGTTCTCCGTGAGAATGAAACAAGTATCTTTTGAGAGATACCCGAGTGGCTAGAAGGTTTAAGTGCAGTGCGTCACTGGGTCCATGACGTCTTGTCTTCAATACCGATGTCACCTTAGTAACAATCAGTAGCAAATGAATTGAACCCGGTGTCTGACCTATGGTTGAACATATGGAGGGCTCATTTCTTTTCACCCTTTCTCATTTCATTTCTTTTTAATTCTTCAACCCCTTCTTTCCCTTTCATTCTTTACTCCTTCTTTTAATCATACCTAAGGACTTCTAATTCTATCTATTGGAATTGTCCTTGGGTAGATCCCTCCGGTTCTGGCGGATCATAGGACGGTTTTTCCTAACCTTAGTCACCTTATAACACCATGACTATCCTATTGTTGCCATAAACCTTTTGCTTGAAAATCTCTCAAAGTGTTTATGATCATAAAACACATTTTTGTTAACACATTGAGAGTTTTGCACTTTTGAAATACTCCCCCTTCACATGTGCTCATGATATGTTAAGATAAATTTGCACATGTTGGGTAGAGTTGGCACTTTTTGAATTGATCCACTCTTAATAGACATATACCCGAGGGACACGTTTACGTTGCTTAGTTAAAGGGATCCATTATCAGCTTTTAGGTGACAACTAGCCCTAATAACTAACTTGATGTTGTTAACATTCCTAAAAAGGAAGTTAGACCCGTCATGGTAAACATCTAATTAAGAGTTTCTCGAAATGGTACTTTTCTACTTGGATAAATCCTTTCGAATACTAACATTTTGTTTCGTCAATTCGAGAGTCAATTCTGAGTCTAGTATAAGACTTTTATGTCTTTACTTACGAGCTCGAGATTCTGCCACAACTTTTGAACATTTTTGATCACATTTAATCACGTCTTCTCCCCCTCAAAAATAGCATACCGTGATATTTTTGATATCAACTGATTAAATAAAAGCATTTGGAGAGAAAGACGGACTTTTTCGCATGAAATTGGAACATTTTCTTTTTGATTTTTATACTCCCCCTCAAAGAAAGCATATTGTTTAAACATAAAGTTTAAAATCAATTTTAATGGATTTAGAGGGAGTTTTTTCTTTGAAATACGAGTTATGTACTGAAATGTACACAAGTCATTTTGTTTTGAGGCTAAGTGCTTAAAAAGTTTTTGAAACCTTTGTTTTTAATTAAGCACTTTCCTTTCTTTGAAAAACGAGTTCTTAGTTGAAATACTAAGAAGTCATCAATTAAGCTCGGGTTTCGTACTGAAGTATACGAAAGCCATTGTGAAGAAAAATTTAGAGAAACGACATGTTTTAGAAAACATTTAAATGAACTCTCGCTCAAGCATATGTACATATCCGTGTCATTTTTGAAAGGCATTTCTAGAAACGTACATAATATCGATTATACGAGAGACATGTCGTGAGAAGAATATTTTTGGATTTTTAGATTTTATATTGTTTTTGTGTTTTTGAAAATTTTCTATTTTTTATTTTGTTTTTGTTGGTTTTTCAAATTTTGTATTTTCTTTTTTCAAAAATATTTACAGCGAAGCGGTTTTGAAAATGTTTTTCAAGAAGATTCGAGAAGACGTTCTAACTCCTCAGGGGTTAGGCTTCGCATGCCAATTCGTCGAACTAATTCGTCAAACCTTTCTTTTGGAAGGGCTTTAGTAAATAGATCGGCAAGTTGGTAATCCGTCTTAACGAAATGAATTTCAACTGTACCCTCTTCTACGTGCTCTTTTATGAAGTGGTAGCGGACTCTAATATGCTTCGTCTTAGAATGATGCACGGGGTTGCACGAGATGGCTATGGCACTTTTCGAGTCACAATACATAGGTATGCGGTCGAAATGAAAACCATAATCTGTGAGCTGTGTCCGCATCCAAAGAACTTGGGCACAACACGCAGATAGAGACACATACTCGGCTTCCGCGGTTGACAGTGTAGTGCAATCCTGTTTCTTAGACGACCAGCTGACCAGTTTTTCACCCAAAAATTGTGCTCCGCCTGATGTACTTTTTGCTGTAACTTGATCACCTGCATGGTCGGCATCTGAAAATGCTGTTAGATTAAACCCCGAATCCTTCGGATACCAAAGTCCCATGTTAATGGTTCTTCGAAGATACCGAAAGATCCGTTTAACCTCTTTGAGGTGAAGTTCGGTAGGCTTTGCCTGAAACCGTGCTAAGAGACAAACAGCAAATTGAATATCTGGTCGACTAGCAGTTAAGTACATGAGAGAACCAATCATACTCCGATATTTCTTCGGATCTATGGGTTTCCCGAATAAATCAGCACCAATTTTCGGTGAAGTGACCATTGGAGTACCAACAGAGTCACAATCTTCCATGCCATGTTTCTTTAAAATCTCAATTGTATATTTAGCTTGATTGATAAAAATACCACTAGGGGACTGATGTACTTGTAAACCAAGAAAGAATTTTAGTTCCCCCATCATGGACATTTCAAATTTGCTTTTCATGAGATTTTCAAATTGTTTTGAAAGATTAGGATTGGTTGATCCAAAGATGATGTCATCGACATAAATTTGAACAATTAAGATGTCATCTTTGTGTTTTTTAGTAAACAAAGTTTTATCAACCGTTCCTGTGGTGAAATTGTTTTTCAGCAAGAAAGAAGACAGTTCGTCATACCACGCCCTTGGAGCCTGTTTCAAACCATAAATGGCTTTCTTAAGCCTGTAGACGTAGTCTGGATGTTCTTTGTCGACGAATCCCTCTGGCTGCGTCACATACACTTCCTCTTTCAAAGTTCCATTCAAGAACGCAGTCTTAATGTCCATCTGATAGACGGTGATGTTTTTGTGAGCGGCATAAGCTAAGAAAATCCTGACTGCTTCAAGTCTAGCAACGGGCGCGAATGATTCTTCGAAATCTATCCCTTCTTCTTGCGGATATCCTTTAGCCACAAGACGAGCTTTGTTGCGGATTACAGTCATTTCTTCATCCAATTTGTTCTTCCACAACCATTTGAGATCAAGAACACGTTTCTCAAGTGGTCTGGGTACAAGTTCCCAACTATCGTGTAAATTGTATGAAAGAATTTCATCCTGCATCGCTTCAATCCACGGGTATTCTGCCATTGCCTCTCGAATGTTCTTAGGTTCTTTCAAACTTAAAGCACAGATGTAGATACATAATTCGAGATCGGTGGCAAGCTGTCTCCTCGTCTGAACTGGCCTGGATGGTTCACCAATGACATGTTCGATTGGATGGTCTTTAGTCCATTTGAGTGTAGAAGGGTACCTTGAATTCAACATATGCGTGTTAGATGGTTCATGTAACCTCGAAGAAGATGATTCAGATTCAGAAGCAAACGGGTTTTCAAAAACTTCTTCTTCTTCGTCTAACGTAGCATTTTGTTGTGAAGATTCTCCTTGAAAAGTTGAATTTTGGTTTTGCTCATCAACTCTTGGTAGAACAATTTCAATCACTGGAGATGCTGGAGTAGATGTTGATGATGATGTTGAGGGAGTTGGTGCTTGAGTTTCGACGGTTGTTGATGCATCTTGTGTTTGTGGTGGTGGTGGTTGTTGATGTTGAGCGGGTGCAGCGGAATGATGTGAAGATGCATTTGTCGAAGTTCCACCATAGTATTCATCAAACATTAACTCGAAGAAATTTTCCAGTTCTTGATTTGTTGGTTTATCTGGTATAGTTGACTGAGCTCCATTAGGTACGAGTCCTGAACTGATATGTCCAGAAGTCTTTCTGTTAGGTTCGGGTCCTAATCCGGAATGATTAGAAGCCATTGGATTAAGCGCGGGTTCTAGAGTGAGTCTCTCAGAAGCCATTTGTGAAATCTCGTCAAATTTCACATTCATCGTCTCCATTATCCTCTTAGTTCTTCTAACATACACCCTGAATGCCCTCGAATTTTCTGAGTAACCAATGAAGATTCCAATATCACCCTTAGCTTTCAATTTACCAAGATCTTCTCTGTCGTTCGTCGGATAGCACAAAGCGCCAAACACGTGAAGATAAGAGATATCTGGTTTTCGACCGTTCACAAGCTCATAAGGTGTTTTGTTGAATCTGGGATGGATTAAGGATCGGTTTTGAGTGAAACATGCAGTAGCGACAGCATCAGCCCATAAGAATAGCGGTGCACTAGAATAAATCAGCATAGTACGAGCAGCTTCCACAAGAGTTCTATTTCTTCTTTCAACTACCCCGTTCTGCTGTGGAGTTCTAACAACCGATGTTTGATGTGTAATTCCAACATCTTCAAAATACGTTCTTAACTCCTGATTTGTGAATTCTGTGCCGTTATCTGTTCTTACAATCCTTACTGGAGCTTGAAGTAGAACTTGAATACGCTTCAGAAAGGTGATGATGGTGCTAGGTGCTTCATCTTTTGATCTCAAAAACTTCACCCATGTATATCTTGAATAATCATCGACGATAACAAGAATATACTTCTTCCCATTGATACTTTCAACTCTCATCGGGCCACATAAGTCCATGTGTAACAAGTGTAACCTTGCTTCCGAACTAGGTACGGTTTTTGGTTTGTATGTTGCTCTTTTGCTCTTACCTTGTTCGCAAGATGGACATAAGTGTTCTTTGGTGTATTTGAGCTTTGGGAGTCCGTTGACGATGTTGTCTTTGGCCAATTTGTTGATCGTGTCGAAATTGAGATGGGATAAACGTCGATGCCACAACCAAGACTTTGTTTCTGATGCTCTTGTCATAAGACAAATTGGTGATGTAGAGGCCATTTGATTGATGTCGATAGCATAAAGGTTAGTGTCGCGATTTCCGATTAAAAGATCTTTTCCAACCAAATTTCGAACAAAAACCGTGTTTCTTCTAAAAGCAACCTCTAAATCTGCATCACAAAACTGCCCGACTGAAAACAAGTTGTGTCCCAACCCTTCGACATAGTAAACCCGAGTGATTAAGTAATTTCCAAACTGAAGATCTCCATAACCCGAAATAGCTGCAATGTGATCATTTCCAAAACGTACAGTTCCCATGAACTTCCAAACAAAGTTGATCAGCAGCTTCAAATTCCCGGTCATGTGCTTGGAGCAACCCGAGTCGACGATCCAAAGACAAATTTCGATAACCTGCGTAGAACAGAAGATTTTGTATTTGGAAACCGTTTCGAATTAGGTTCCATGGGGTTAGAGGTAAAAGCATTATCACACTCATAGAAGGTTTCTGTTTGTTCAGATTGAACCACTATCAATTTACCATCCTTAAGAGTGAATTCTCTACCCGTTGGTTTCCATGCACAGTACTTAAGATAATCTCTAGGCATTTTATTACTTGTGGGATACCTAATCTTTTTAATTAGTTTACCAAAGTATCTAGATCTCGCACTAGATTTATCTAAAGCATCATTCTGTTCAAGCATCTCATTCACATACTTAGAAACACATTCATCATGAACATCATTAATTAAGCATTTCATGCACGTTAAGCAAAGAGAGTCATTACATGCATTCAAAACAGTACGATCAACATTACATTCAGATGAACTATGTTTCTTATTACAAAGCGATAAATTCCTAGGGTGTTCTTCTACTTCTTCCATTTTATTCTTGCAACTACTCTTAGAGACAGGCGAGACTCTATTGTTCCTTGTATTGCTTCTAGGCTTTAGTCTGCTGCTCCTAGATGTGCTTGCTAATCCTGTAGAAGATAAGGCACACTCATTAGAATTTATTTTGTTGTCGCATTTAGTATCCTTAGACTCTTTAGAATTATCCTTTACACATTTTCCGCTTGTCCTAGATGTAGAGGCACACGCAGTAGTGGGACTAATCCTAAACAGACCAGGGGCTAAAACTTTTGGTGTTTCGACAACCGCTTTTCCTTTCTCAGCACATTTTTCTTTTTCATTACATTTGGACAAGGGTGATGGAGTGATTGGTTTTGACAAATCCTTTTTCACATCAACTTTCGGAACAAATTGAGAAATTGACATTTTTGGTTTAACAACCGCTTTAGGAATATGTTCTTTGTCTGAAGTCGATGGTTTTGCAAACTTAGTATCCATTTCCTTTCCTTTTTGACATTCTAACTGAGCCCTCAAAAGATCATTTTGCTCTTGCAACTTTTTGAAATCACGCTCATACGACAATTTGTCATACTTGCATTCTTCCTTTTTTCGATCAAGTTGTTTAAAATATGACATGTTTTCTTTTTCAAGTTTAATAAGAGCATTTTCATATTTTGAAACAATTTTGGAGGTCTCAGCTCGAAGTCGTTCGTCATCTTCAACAGAATATATTTGCACAATGAGAGACATAATATTAGTAGACATCACAGCTTCGAAGAGAGAGTCATTTAACTTTTCCAAAACACTTATTTTCTCAAAAGATTCATTTGCCTGCTTTACTAGGGATTTGTGATCCGTAACAAAGTCAGCTGTTTCTTTCAAAAACGCTTGTTCAAAATGAATCACTCTTGCATTCACAGCAGTGAGTTGTGGAGCAATATCACTTTCAAGAATCTTTTTCACTTGTAAATGGACTGTTGAGTTCCAATTTTTCTCATTTGTTTTCGTTTTAGATTCTAAAGTCCTCTGAAGTGTTCCAACTCTGGTTTTGAGATCATCAAGATATCCCCTTGCATCACTTGTGTTAAAAGTGTTGTTTGAAGACATCTGTTCAATATTTGAAAGAGATTTGGAAACAGCTGCAGGTTTTGAAAGCATTTGCTTGAAAGTGAATTTTTTGGAAACAGTTTGTGTTTGTTTTTGAGGGACAAAAGTGATTCCATTGATTTTGTTCCATTTCTCGTAATCAATTGGTTTTAAATTAGGATTCTTTTGTTTCATTTTATGTTGACTCTCCTCCGCAAGTTGTATAGTATCATCAGAATCACGCACATAAGGAGGATCATGTTTCTCATATATCACATTAGCATTATAAATCACATTCTGTTCTTGCTGAGCTTTCTTGAGATTACAAGGTGTTTTGTTCCCTAGAGCCATTTTGTATTTTGTGTGGTAAAACGGATCGGTCTGATTAGAAATCATGTGAATCGTTTGAGCTGATTGACCCTTTTTAACCAACAAATCTTCAAGTTTAGCAATCTTGTGTTCTGACTCTATGATTTCTTCCAAAAGTTTATCTTCTTTCTTTGCAAAGTCTTTTTTCAACTCATCCCGTTCTTTTTCAAGATTGGCATAAGCTGATTTTTGTTTTGAAAGTTGGTTTGTTAAATCAGAAATCTCTTGTTTTAAAGATTTAATTGTTTTCATTGAAGTGACTTCAAGAGTATCATATTTGCATTGCAATTCTCTATCTTTAACAAGTATTTTCTTATAACCAATTTCAAATTCAGACTCGCGTTTTTTATCATTTAGAAAACTTTTTTCTTTGGCCTTGTATCTCTCAAGCTCAGTGGTCAATATCTCATTCGCGGCCTTAACATCGCGATTGACCTTTTTCACTTTTTCAACTTCGATAGTACAATTATTCAATAATGTTTCAAATAAAGCACGTGTTTCCTCATCAGTCTCAGCATGCTGTGAAACTGAGCCTCCATTATGATTCATATCGGGAGTCGTCGAATCAATATTGCTACTATTCGGCGTATCCTGATATGTATCATAAATAGGTGCTTGTGTCTCAGAATGCTGTTCCTCATGAAAAGACATATCAAATATATCATTATTGTTGTCATGATCGAAGTTGTGTACCTCAGAAAGTGCATTGGCATCATAAACAGGAGGTGTCTCAGAATCTGTATCATACTTAGCTTCCTGAAGATTAGCCATAAATATGCAGTTTGCATTCACTTCCTCTCTGTCCTCCATGTCATCCATCAGTGCCATGAAATCATGCTCCTCGGCGTTCAACTGGAATCCTGCCTCTTCCTTTTGTACTAGCATCAATGCTTTCTGCAGAAATTCTGAAGTCTTCCTTTGAGGCTTAGTAGGACAGTTCCTCGCCATATGACCGACACCTTGGCAATTGAAACACTTAATCACATTCTGCTGATTCCCATTCACATTTCCATAATTCCCACCAACTTGTGCTGCAACATTTCCATACTGATTACCCTGATTCCCAACATTACCAAACTGATTACCCTGAATACCAACATTCTGACCCCTCTGATTACCAACAACTTGCCCCATCTGATTCCCGACATACTGACCCATCTGATTCTGCCTATTCTGATTACCCATGTTATAGCCCGGAGCATATCCTTGCTGATTCCCCATACCTCCAACCATTGGCCCGGCATTGCCCATGTTGAAACTCGGTTGCACAATCTGCCTGTTACGAGTGTTCGTTGAAATTCGTTGGTTGTTGTTGGTTGGTGTGGAATAGCGTCCTTGGACTGCTTTTGTCAGAAGAGCAAGTGCTTGTGTCAAAGCATCAGTAGAATCATCACTGTCAGTGAACTCTGGTTCTGGGAAGTATGGATATGGTTGTTGTGGAATGACTTGTTGTTGTTGTTGTGGGTAGAATTGTTGTTGTGGGATTGCAGCAGTTTGTTGTGGAATGTATTGTTGTTGCATGTAGTTGTGAGTGGAAGATGATGATGATGGTTGATATGGTGTGTTTACTGATGAAGGTGATGGTGTATTAGCAATAAGTGCTAGAGGATCATGTTTCTTAGCAAGCATCTCAGCTCTCACTTCATTTGCCTCTGCCTGATTCTGCTTCAAGAAATCGTACAACTGATCATAAGTAACATCATGCAAATTCTTCGTCTGATAAACAATGGTGACGTATCTTCCCCATTCTGGTTGTAGCTCATTCAGAAAGATTGTGTTGTTAGCAATGTTTGTCTGAGTGAGGTTGTGCCTTGACAAATCATTCATGATCTTGCAGAATCTGAGATAATACGACTCAATGGATTCACCAGGAATTGAAGTGAACTTGCGAAGTTCCTTAAGCAATTGTGTTTCCATTTCTTGTTTCCCGATATCCGTTTCATACATAAGCTTCTTAACTCTTTCCCAGACTGCATGAGCACTTTCTTCACTATCCACTGTAGCATAAGTCGATTCTGGTAGACCAAGAACAACAAGGTGAAATGCTTGATCATCAGCACTGATTTGTTGTCGATCTTCTTCAGTGTAGTCAGTCTCAGTCTGAAGTCTGTGGAAAGGTGGTACTGGGGGGGTTCCATTCGGATCACCAGGGTCTAGTATTTCTCTTGGTTTGAAAGGACCGTGCAAAACAGAATTAACAAGTAGTGTTCCATTTGTTTTGCTCTTAATATAGCGTAACATTCTACTAGCCCATTGTGAATAACCACCCTTTGAAAGCATAGGAGGTCGGTTTTCAGCACCGGCGGCATGAATATCTTGTTGAGTTGCCATGATGATTCGATGCAAAGTGAAAAGTCGTGAAAAGTTGTTGTTGGATCTTTAGGATGAACTTAGGTTGTTGATGTAGATTAGGTTTGATTTGTGAAACGTCGTTGGTTGATACGGTTGTTCTTAGTGAGTTTGAGTTTTCCCTCCAAAAATCGAATTTGAAAATTTTCTTACCTAAAATTTGAAAAAACACTATGGAATGCAATTCTGAGGTTGCACGAAAAATTTGAGTTTCAAAAATTTTGACGCCAAATTTTACCGAAAAAATTTAAATTTTGGCCTAAAAAAGTGAATTTTTGGTCAAAATTTTCAACGTTATACCAAAATTGAAATCTCGCGTAAAAATTGAACGTTTAA
>LBNU01036526.1:8260-19142 GCA_014162995.1 Artemisia annua | reverse complement strand
ACATGACCCAAAAGATAATCGCTGATTAACCTTCACCTAAGGTCACCCATGACACTCTTACTATCTTCTAACCATTGATATGACTCCTACGCGTTTATGCTACAATAACCCCCAATATACACTAAATGACGCATATTTAATCTGACTGCTTGGTTTCACGCAGAATTGACAGCTAGAATATCCCTCTAAACAAACATTGAATATGATAGAATAGATTAGATTATTGTGTATTCAACCAAGATCCTAGACCTTATAGACTGAGAGACTGAACGTAATAGTAATTTGGGGGATTATATAGAGGCAAGGTATGACCGCTAATCACATATCACATAGTAAGTATCCAAACCGCAAAAGTTCTCTAGCTGATGTGGCATTCCCTTATTCGCAGAACGGCGATCGTGTGCGCGCTGCCCTACCTTGCTCTTCACGGGTGGGTTCAGTGAAGTGAGACAACGCACGCAGCCAACGATTAGAATACGAGAGAGGTTTATGGAGATGTTTTGAGGAGAAAAAGAAGTATGCCACAGAGAGTATTGCGCTTGGCCTATAAATACCTCTCCCTTAAGCCTCTTGTATTCTCACCCTTGCCATTATTATTTCTCTCTAGCATTCTTTCAAACTCTCTAAACACTCCAACATCCTCTATTTCTAATCTTGGTTCTTGATTCTGCCACCTCTAACATCTTTGAAAGAAATACCATCCTCGCTTGCAAGGAAGAATCAGCAAGAAACTTAATCCACTCTTGTGATTGTGTCGAGTGGGGGTCCCTTCTTCTTATACCCTTTCTATAAAAAAAAAAAAAAAATACAATGAGTCTCTAGGTTAGGTTTAAGGACTGTGGTTGAACCAAACACTTATTCTATCATGATCCAATGTTTGTAAGTGGGGAATCTTGTGTCTCTGGTGACAAGCCTTAATCATTGGGGATGCTAGTTGGGGGTTTGAACAGCTCCGGTGGAAGTCTTGGGTAGTCGGTCTTGTGACCCTTTTAGGTGAAGTCCGAATCGCGAGAATACTTTTTGGTGGGTTTTCGATGGGCGGAATAACCGTGGGAGTAAACTCCTTCTTTGTGAGCATCAATATTGGTCTGAATATTGGTGGAGTGAATTGTAACGGTTTGTAATCCACCAAAAGGATTATACTAGTGAAATAGTATCGGTGTCGGATTCGCAACTGGACGTACGGATGGTATAAACCCCCCATCCCGAACCAGTATATATCGTGGTGTCTTCTTACTTGCTTTATATACTTGTGTTGTGATTTTTTTGTGGTTGTTGGAGTGTTGTACAACCACTTGGTGTTCTTATTGGCTTAAAGTTTTTAAAAGCCTAAGAAACCGTATTCACCCCCCCCCCTCTACGGTTCTACAAAGTGCATCCCTATAATGGGAAATTTTGTCAACTAATAGGTTTGAATGACAATTGATGGTCATCAAATACACTCATGAGAATTAACGGAATAGTTAATGTATGGTCAAACGTAACGACTGAATTTAATTTGTGTTCATGAGCCATTAGTTTGATTATTAATTTGATCGACTGTTTTCCTTCATTTCCATTTTCCTTCTCTAATTTCTAGAAGACCGGAAAAACACAACTCTATCACTCCTCTCCTTTTGTTACCACTCATATATGTTTTTTGTGTATCCGTTCGTAATAGAGGGAATGCACGTCTTGGTTCGCCTTGATAACCCGTTTGTGCTAATGGAGTTAACCGTTGTTGTTGTATCCTGGGAGATAGACGTTCATGGTTTCTCAAGCACCATGAGAGGACGAATCTGTCTTAAGGAAACTGTGAGCGTCACAGGCTTCAACATTTTCCTTGTTTATGTTCTTTGAGTCTCCACATTCAAAGATTTACAATATCGTTTTTCTACATTATGTTTTTATGTTACGATTTATTTGTCTCTTGTAGCTACATACCTTATGATAACAATCTTAAGACAGATTTCTTTGCTATTAGAGGCTAAAATAACGAGGCATAATATTTTGAAAACATTTTGATTTGTAGAAGAAAATATTAAACTGTATCATTTCATAAGTGAAATTATCTAAAGACATTAAAATATTAATTACTCGTAGTGCAACTTACATGGGCGACATTAGATGATTCCAGTCTAATATATTTGGTCTTTGTATCCTCGGGTGGATGATATAAGACATTAGAATCCATTTATCATTTAGAAGAAAAGAACTTGCATGATACCTTAATTACACTATGCTTTAAACACTTCTGATTGAAAACCCAAATATGTTTTGCTTTCCAAGTCCGGTTGAGAATTGATGTAAACATGTTTGAGTTTTTTGTTCAAATAAAACATATATGTAGATTTCTATGGTTATTAAGTATGTTCAAATTTACGCTTGAATTGAACTCATGTAATTAGTCTCATTGCATAATAAGTTGGAAGAAAGAAGGAAAAATAATGATGCTTGTTACATTTGTTTATGAAACTTTATTATTTGATAGATCTTTATTTAGACATACATATTTGCATTTATTCAATGTATTAACATTCATGATTATGTGTTAATGACTAAATGTGAAGGGTTATCGTCAAGAAACGGTTCGGTTTTGAATATTAATATGTAACACGAAATAATAAAGTAGATCAATTGTTTGATTATTAAACTGTACTTTATCCTTCATTTGATTATATGACAACTTTATACTATTTATGTTTCATGGGTAAAATGGTATATTTTGTTTGTGTTAGAGAAAATGGTATGAAACTTTAGTTCCTTGGAAATGTTTTATAACCGTTATGAGACTAATATGCAATACAACTTAGCCCTCGTTTTGTTTTCCGCCTGTTTACAGATGGTATTTCAAAGAAAACCTGGGTTGTATTTGACTGAATCTTATTTAAGATACACCATTAACAGGCCGAAAGTTTTGAATCATTAAGTTATGATGGAACAATAGAGTGTTCAAAGCATGTTGGCTGAAATCTTGTCATGATATTGGTTTATGTAATTAGCATTGGTTTTCATGACTGGATGTTGAGATTAAACTTATTCTTGCGGAATGAGAACTTTGGTGTTATTTGGAATCCAAAGTAACAACTAAGTAGTCGTTGAAAAATGCATTGTTTGCATAGTAAACAAATGCGTTATGAGCCCAATTTTTTTTACAGTGAGTAACTAAGACATTAAAATTGATTTCTATAAATTTTGAGTTTAAAGAAGTGAACCGTTTTGTCAAATTCTGTATTTTGGTACAACGACTCATTTTGGACATCTTTGCTGTCACAACTGCGCAGTCATGAAAATGTACTTTGTTCGTATAATAAACAATTGAGTTTTGAACCCAATTTTTATAGTGCGTAGCTAAGTCATTAAACTTCGTTTCTGGAATGTTTTAGCTAAAAAGGATGAACAGTTTGTTCGCAGTTTCCGTTTTCATACAACAACTCATTTTGGACAGTTTGTTGTCACAAATGTGCAACCGTGAAAACAAAGTTGTATACATAGTAAATTAATGCGTTTTCGCCCCCAAAATTTTATAGCGCTTAGCTAAGACCTAATTCTTGATTTCTGAAAAGTTTGAACCTAAATGGGTGGATCATTTGGTCACAAATTTAATTTTGGTACATCGGTTCTTTTTGGGCAGCTTTGCTGTTAGAGTTGCATAGTCGTGGAAAAATACGTTTTTCACATAGAAAACAAATGATTTTCACACCCAATTTTTTTTACAGTGGTAAGCTAACATCATAAACTTGATTTCTGAAAAAAAAAAATTTGAGCTTAAACGGAAGAATCATTTGATCAAAGTTTGTATTTTAGTATAACAATTTCTTTTTCTCTAAGAGGTTTATTTTTTTTTGTTATTTGGTACAACATTTTCCGGTTATTTTAATGCATAATGATGTGATGTTTTGTGTGATGTTCAACGCAAAACTTTAGTGTTATTTGGAGCAAAATATTGTGGCAAATTAGTTCATATTTAACGTTGTTTGGTGTGATATTGTTTGGCACCATTCAACTAATGTTGTAACATGAGAATAAACAAGTCATTTGATTTGTACCATATATTGGAAGTTTGGATGTTCAAATATTCTGTTGTGAATATTGTTGCAAATAATCAAACTACTTGTTATTCTAGAAAGATGAATAATTGTTTAGACTTGTTCGAGCTCATATTATTAATAACCTAACGGTTTGTCATTATGTAAGAAATAACTAAATGTCGAACATAACCGTTTATGATACTGTGAAATGTCAAGAAAGAACACACATATAGATGACAAGAAATTACGTCGGTTTATGCAACTAACTTGAATGGTGTGATTATCATCCAAAACGAGCTATTGTCCATTCGATAAATTGATTTTGATTGTGTAAAATGATTAAACATTGATTTTATATGATAATAATCACATAATAAGTCGTGATAATTATATAATGATAAGAGATTAAATGTGATAATATATATATAATCAAAAGTGGATAGGAATGACATGTCATAAGTGTAGGACTTACACAAATAACTTCTGGGATCCTCCTAAAACATGTGTGATTTAAGGTGGTGATTTTTCTAATAGAAGATATTAGTAAATGAAGCTAGGAGTAATAAGAATGATGCATCTTCTGTCATACACTTGATTCCTTGCTTTATAGCATGCTACACTTGGAATTTGTTAATTATGGCACAAAAAATAATTAACATAAAACATTCAAAAGGTGTATATACACTAGTATGAAAATTGTGTAGTGACAATTACTAATGGTCTTGATGTCATATCTTTGTGAGAAAAAAATCGTATAAACAAAATTAATACATTGAAAGGGAAAACCTTTCTACAAAATTCTTGAGGTAGATCCCATGTGGGGGATTTCGGCCTAACTAGAGTTCAAAAGAACACCAACAAAATTGAAGTTCTTGCCTAGTTGGAATACTAAAGAATTACCTTGAGCATGATATAATTAAAGAGTTGAACGAAACTCGAATTTGTACAAACATATTATGTTGATATGACAACTACTCGCAACATGAGTTATCACTATTGACAATACAAAGTCATAGAATCACATTGCGGATCCGCTTGCGAAATGCTAAATGAGAGAGTGAGTTAGAAAGTCGTGAAGAGGAATGAGACTAAAGCCCTTGAAAAGTTTTTATAAAGGAAAAACTAACCCAGCTGACTGGAGATCCCAAGATCTGGATTCAATACGATATTCAAATATAACTATTGTAATGAAAGAAATATCCTTAGGTGGATATATAGATACCGACTCTATTAAGTGGTAACAAAAACCAAAATGGAAAAAAAAAGGATACAACTATGTCGTATTATGATATGTATAGTAATAGTAATGGGGGAACATGGGGAACTGAGGTCACTGTGGGGGAGTAATAAACTCCATATTCATTTAAGGAAGTTAATAAACTTCCTAGTCTATTCCTATAATAGTGACAATACGAGGTTAAGTATATGGCTTTTCATAATTAATGGAGAATCACCTATGTAAGAGAGAAGTGAGGTCGCTTCGAAGGGAATTATGGGGGCGCAATTCTTAAATGCTCTCACAGAAAAAGGCTAATATTCATGACCATAACGAACATAACTATGAAAACCAAATGTGTCAAGGAGATATTTGTGTGAATATATATTGTCGTCTCCACAAATAGCAGGCAGTTCAAAGATATCAAGTTCTACTGGCTGTTAGGAGGCTAAGTATATTTCACGATGAAAGGTTAAAAGAGTAACACCTACATATCTTATGCGAATATCAAATACAAAACTCTATTACAACATCGATTCGTTGATGTTTTGCTTCCTTTTATTGGTTTCATTCATGTGGGGAATTGTTGGAAAAAATTGTCAACTAATGGGTTTTAATGACAATTGATGGTCATCAAATACATTCATGAGAATTAACTGAATAGTTAATGTATGGTCAAACGTAATGACCAAGTTTAATTTGTGTTCATGAGCCATTAGTGTGATTATTAGTTTGGCTATTTTCCTTCATCTCCATTTTCCTATACGTTGAGAGATCTTCTATCATTTCAAGAACACCGGGAAAACACAACTTGATCACTCCTCTCGTTTTGTTGCCATCAATATATTTTCTTGTGTATCCATTCGTAATAGAGGGAATGCACGTTTTGATTCACCTTGATAACCCGTTTGTGCTAATGGAGTTATCCGTTGTTGTTGTATCTTGGAAGATAGACGTTCATAATTTCTCAAGCACCATGGAGAGGAAGAATCTTTCTTAAGAAAACTGTGAGCATCACAGGCCTCAACATTTTCCTTGTTCTTGTTTTTCAACTCTCAACATTCAAAATATTTATGGTATCATTTTTGTACACTTTATGTTTTCATGTTATGGTTTATTTGTCTCTTGTAGCTACATACCTTACTATCACAATAAATACACATGCATTTCACGAGAATGAGCAAACTCATCTTCTCCATTTTACACACTAAACCCTAGTTGTATGTGAGCGTTACCCAGATTTAGATAAACACTCATGAAACCGAACATACGACTAGCCTAATCTCTGTTGGGCCAATGTGTGCCCAAAGTCCTTTTGTATAGATTTGAATGAAAAACAACTTAAGTGAATACAAGTATTTGAATGTAATGAAACATTCATGGAGTCATCCTCAAGAAATTCTTCAGAATATGAAGATAAAGACTCATCACAACTTGAGGCGGAACTCAGAGAATGAAGACAAGAACCAGTATTAGGATGATGGAGTCAATGTGTGATGGCAACTACACACTTACTCCCTTAAGATCTCCTCAACTCACTGAAGACATTCTGAGAGTTAAACATTTTAGTAGAATGTTTAAGTCACTGAAATGTAGGCGGCAAAATATTTTGAAGAGAAAAGTGTAAGGCACTATCACAAAGTCAAAATATTACTTTACTTGGTAAAAGTAAAAAAACAATTGTCATCACTGTTCCACCAAAAGTATGTTGGTACCCTACTAGGAATAGAGGCAAAAGTACATGACGTACTTTTTCCTATCAGATGATGACATGTATCTTTTACCTCACGCGTATCCATTTTGTCCCCGCCTATAAATAGATTGTTGTATTGAAGGAAAAACTCATCTCTTGTATCAAAAGTATTAAGCACTTTCAAGAGATCGTTTGTCCTTCTTCAAATAGAACTAAGTCATAGATTTTATATCTATTGGTTTAGCACAGTTCTTACTTAAACACAATACTTTGGTTTGTGTTTAAGTTCAGTGAGGAGATAACACATATTTACTTGTCATTCGATCAATCCTAACTGTTATTCCTCAAACACTAAGGTATAATTATTTGATTTATATCAATAAATAGTTAAATGTTGAAAAAGAAATATGATGAGGCGAAAAGTGTACCGCTTTTGGGGGTCATTTAAGCCCTAAATCGTAATTATTTGATCAATTATTGCCCTAAATCGTTCCTTTTGTCATTTTACGTACTTTGGAGAAGAAATCTGGAAAAGGAAGCATTTTGGACGTTTTTTGAGCATAAAAGTGAAGAAAATGACAAAGTCTCTAAATCTGCTGGAACAGTATCCATGACGACGTCATGGCTTAGAAGGTGACGCCGTCAAGCTAGACAAACGGAGGTGGATGTGAAGATTGTCCTTGATAAGCCAGAATGGAATTTTGGGACTTAAAGGGGGACGACGTCAAGAGGCCGTCAGGAAACCCTAGCACGGCGAGGTGACGGCGTCACAACATAAAGAGTGACGCTGTCAGATCTGTTTTCCTATATAAATTTTCGCAATTTTCATTCATTGTGTGGAACTTTTTAGAGAGAAACCCTAATACGAATTTTAGCAGCTTTTTCAAGGTTTTTCACCTTGAGATCTTCCATGTTACATTGAAGATAAGTTATCAATTAATCATTCAATATGTCTATGTGTTGTTTGATTCTATCTTATTCTTGTCTTTTGTTTAACATGCTAGGCTAGGTTTTCTTCGTGTTTGCTTAGATCTAATGAAACCTAACTATTAATTATTGGTTGGATGGTGTGTTATTAATTGTATTGGATGAATGTTTATCGATGTTAGGCTTAAGAAAACTGGCTAACCTCCTATACGGTAACTTGCTTGAACGTCTTAAGAAACATGATCGGATGTGTACTACGATTATATGGTTGTATTTAATGCATGAGCGAATTCTAGTGATCCCATGTTAGGAGCTTTTAGTCGGCTCGACATAGGAGTGAAGTAGGAGCTTATAGAGTTGGGGAAGTTCGTACACACCCCCACGACTGGTATTAAGGAATGCAACCCGTCATCCACGCAATTATAACACACTAATCAACCGGTAAAAGATAGTTAGGGAGTAATGAAATCTAAGTAAACACACTTCTCTCCATATTAGTTTTCACAACCATTTTATTTTCAGTTATTTTATTTTATTTGCATTTGTAGTTATTTGGGTTAGTTGACTAGCAACTAATTCCGCCCACTCCTTCAAACCCGAGATAATTTTACTTGCTTTCCTAAAAACATAAAATACAAAAAGAATCTTCCCTCACCCTTAGACCTATTAGAGTAGTTTTTCAATCCTAACGACACTATTCCCCTAGAGAACGATCAATCCCCCGGTACTTGCCACTACACTATACTACATCGGTCAGGTACACTGCCTGGTGGGGATTGCAAGCCTCTTAAGATCCCTTGAGAGGTAAAACCTGTTGTAAGGTCGCAAAACCACGCATCAAGTTTTTGGCGCCGCTGCCGGGGAATAGTTATTGTTTAGGTTGAATTTTTATTTTATTAGGTCTACTCACTAGATTCCTTTCTAGTGAGATTTTTATTTTATTTTTCTAGGATTTCTTTAGTCTATCTTATTTCTTCGTGTCTTTGTTCGTAACCATTACCATCCGACATCATGGAAGGTGGTAATATCCTTGATCCCAACAACCCACCACCACAACAACCACCACAACAAAACCAACCTCCTAGAGCCCGTACCTTAGGAGACTACTCCCGTCCTAGCCACCATGGCTATCGAAACACCATTGAGCTCACTCAAGGAGCCAATGTGTCACCCTTGCGATCCGACACCATCCGGTTGGTGCAAAGCGGATGCGCTTTCCATGGACTTCGTTCCGAAGATCCAAATCAACACCTCAAGGACTTCCTTAAGATCGTAGATTCTATAGACCTTGATGTTGAAACTCGAGAGACGACCCGACTGCGTCTCTTTCAATTCTCTCTGCGAGACCATGCTAGTCAGTGGCTAGAGCGTCTACCCGCAGGATCCATAACCTCTTGGGATGATCTCACAACTCGTTTCCTTGCTTAGTTTTTCCCACCGGGAAGGACTACTAAGCTTAGGAATGATATCTTGATGTTCCAACAACGTCAAGGCGAAACCCTCTACGAGGCATGGACTCGATTCAAGGACTTACTCCAAAAAGTCTCTCACCATGGCATAGATCTTTGGCTCCAAGTCCAAATCTTCTATGACCATATCAATATCCCCACGAGACAAACCATTGACCAAGCGGCCGGTGGTAAGCTACGTGATCTAAGTGCGGAACAATCATGGGATCTCCTAGAAGATCTTGCTCTCTATGACAACGAAAGTTGGAATGATCCTCGTGATTTGAATAAAACGGTCAAGGCAATATCTTTGCCTTCGAATAATTCAAGCACTTCTGACCGTAGGATCATGGAACTTGAAGACCAAGTCAAGTATCTAATGAAATCCTACGAAGCTCCTAAACCTTCAAGCCAAGTGAACAAAATCACTTCTTCATGTGAGTATTTTAGTGGTCCCCACGATACTCGTGATTGCATGGAACTCCCCGAACAAGCTTTTGCGGACTACGCATCCTCGCGTACCGACGGAGCAGGAGACAAGTGGTACACTTTCAAACCCGAGCCAAACCCTTATGGTGATTCATACAACCCCTCATGGAGAAATCACCCAAACCTTAGGTGGAAGCAAAACCAAAACATGCCCCAAAGCAATTCTTCCAACCCACCTAATCGTTTCCAATCAAGCGGTTCATCCNAGCCAAGTGAACAAAATCACTTCCTCATGTGAGTATTTTAGTGGTCCCCACGATACTCGTGATTGCATGGAACTCCCCGAACAAGCTTTTGCGGACTACGCATCCTCGCGTACCGACGGAGCAGGAGACAAGTGGTACACTTTCAAACCCGAGCCAAACCCTTATGGTGATTCATACAACCCCTCATGGAGAAATCACCCAAACCTTAGGTGGAAGCAAAACCAAAACATGCCCCAAAGCAATTCTTCCAACCCACCTAATCGTTTCCAATCAAGCGGTTCATCCTCAAACCGCACTTTCAATAACAATCCTTCCAACAACTATGGTAGTACAATTAATTTTGAAGGATTGATGTCCAATTTTATGGCATCTTAAGAAGCTCGTCTAGCAAAGTTTGAAGCCGATTTCAAACAAAAGCAAAGCGAGGTGACCAACAAAATTGACACTTTGTTGAAAGTTCTCAATGACCGAGATATAGGAGCACTCCCTAGCAACACGGTCAAGAACCCGAAACTAAACGTTAACGCCATTTCATCGGTTTCGTCTCCTAGTTCTTGTCCACAATACTATTCGGTCAATTCCATGAGCACGTGTTTCAAACAAAACCAAGTCATTCAAAAAGACCAACAAGTTAAGATATCCAACACTAAATTGGTCAACAACATAGTTGAAACACCTCCCACTCAAAACTTTGACAAAGAATTCAAGGAGCTCAACCTTGAACGTCCGGTTATTGATGTGTTAGCACGAGCTCCCTACTATAATGCCCTCTTGGAAAAATACGAGAAGAAGCTCAAGTTAGGTGACAAAGGGACCGCCTTCGTTCAAAACAAACTACCTAAGAAATTAGATGATCCGGGCTTATTTGTTCTACCTTGCAAGATCGGTAATTC